>BJKM01001133.1:42500-87500 GCA_015082035.1 Chaenogobius annularis
ACTTAAGATTTAGTCCTTGTTTAGTCCTGTTTAGTCTGGCTTTAGTCCTGGTTTAGTCCTGGTTCATTCCTGGTTTAGTCCTGGTTTAGCATCCTGGTTTTAGTCCTGGTTAGACCTGGTTTAGTCATGGTTAGACCTGGGTAGTCCTGTTCATTCCTGGTTTGCATGTTTAACCTGGTATTGTCCTGGTTAGTCCTGGTTGTCCTGTTTTCCTGGTTTAGACCTGGTTCTGACACACAACAGTTTAGCCCCATTTAACAGTAAATGAATTGTGTTTATCCTCGTTAAACTCATTAAACTCAGAGAAATGTCCACTTTCAAAACCTTTTCAACATCAGACTCTCTCTCTGCTCTCGTTCTCCCTCGTTCTGCCCTCTCTCTCCTCTCCTCTCTCTCTTCTCTCCTCCTCCTCCTCTCTCTCCTTCTCTCCTCATCTCTCTCCTCTTCTCTCTCTTCTCTCCTCTTCTTCCTCTTCTCCTCACTCTTCTCCTCCTCTTCTCTCCTCTCTCTCTTCTCCTCTTCTCTTCTCTCCTCTTCTCTCCTCTCCTCCTCTTCTCTCCTCGTCTCTCCTCTCTCTCCTCTTCTCTTCTCTCTCTTCTCTTCCTTGCCTCTTCTCTCTCTCCTCTTCTTTCCTCCTTCTTCTCCTGCTTCTCCTCTTCTCTCCTCTTCTTCCTCTTCTCCTCTTCGCTCTCTTCTGTCTTCTCTCGCCTCTTCTCTCCTCTTCTCTCTCTCCTCTTCTTCTCGCTCTCTTCTCTCCTCTTCTCTCTCCCTCTTCTCCCTCTCCTCTCTCTCTTTCGCTCCTCTTTCTCTCCTTCTTCCTCCCTCTCTCCCTCTTCTCCTCCTCTTCCCTCTCTCTCTTCTCCTCTTCTTCTCCTCTTCTCTCCTCTCCTCTTCTCTCCTCTCCTCTCGTCTCTCCTCTTCTCTTCTCTTGTCTTCTGCCTCTTCTCTCCTCTTCTCTCCTCTTCTCTCCTCTTCTCTTCCCTCTCTCCTCTCTTCTTCTCTCCTCTTCTCTCACTCCTCTCATCCTCTTCTCTCCTCTTCTCTCCTTTCTTCTCTCTCTCTCTCCTCTTTCTCCTCTCCTCCCTCCTTTCTGCATCCTCTCTACCTCTCTCCTCTCCTCCTCTCTCTTCTCTCTCCTTCTATCTTCCTTTCCCCTCTCCTCTCCTCTCTCATTTCTCGTTCCTCGCTCTCTCCTCTCTTCTCCTCCTGCTCATCTTCCCTCTTCTCTACCTTCTTTCCTTTCTCCTCTCTCTCCTCTCTTCCTCCTCTACTCTTCCTCTCACCTTTCTCCTAGCCTCCTCTTCTCTCTCTCCCTTCTCTCTCCTCTCTCTCTCCGTCTTTGCTCCCCTTCTCTTCTCTCTCCTTGCATCTATCTTCTCTCTCCTCTTCTTCTTCTTCTTCTCTCCTTCACCCTGTCTCTCCTTCCTTCCCCCTCTCACTTCTCCTCCCTTCTCCCCTCTCTCTCTCCTCTCCTCTTCTCTCTCTCCTCTCCTCTCTCTCTCTCTCTTCTCTCCTCTCGTCCTCTTCTCTCCTCCTCTCTTCTCTCCTCTCTCTCCTTTGCTCCTTCTCCTCTCCTCTCTCTTGCTCTCCTCTTCTCTTACTCTCTCTCTCTCTATCCTCTTCTCTTCGCTCTCTCTCTCCTCTCTCTCGCTCTCTTCTCTCTCCTTCTCTCTCTTCCTCTTGCCTCCTCTTCTCCTCCTTCTCTCTTCCTCTTCTCTCCTCTCTACTCTCCTCTCCTCTCCTACTCCTCCTCTTCATCTTCTCTCCTCTTCCTCCTTCTCTCCTCTCCCTCTCTCCTCCTTCTCTCTCCTCTCTCCTCTCTCCTCTTGCTCTCTCCCTCTTTCTCTGCTTCTCTATCCTCTTCTTCCTCTCTCTCTCTCTTCTCTTCTTGCCCTCTTCCTCCTTCTTTCTCTTCGTTCTCTCTTTTCTCCTTTTCCTCTTCTCTCTCCTCTTCCTCTTTCCTCCTTTGCCTCTTCTCCTTCTCTGTCTCTCTCCTCTCTCCTCTCCTCCCTCTCTCTCTTCTTCTCACTCTTTTCGTTCCTTCTCTTCCTCTTCTTCTCTCTCTCTCCCTCTTCTCTCCTTCTCTTCGCTACCTTCCTTCCTCTCCCTCCTTCTCTTCTCTTCTCCTCCTTCTCTCCTCTCTCTCTCCCTCTCTCTCCTTCCATTTCTCTTTCCTCTTCTCTTCTTTCTCTCTCCTTCCTTCTCTCTCTCTTCTCTCCTCTTCTCTCCCCTCCTCTTCTCTTTCTTTTCTCTTCTCTTTCTCTCTCTCTCTCTCTCTCCTCTCCTCTTCTCTTACTCTCCTCTTCTCTCTCTCTTTCTCCTCTCCTCTCTCCTCTGGTCGTCTGTAAATTGTCGCATTGCATCGTTGCTGATTGCCTCAATGATACACCCGCGCCGGCTGTGTATGATTGGTCACTTCCTGATCCCTTGACCCCGCCCCTACCTCCCTGACCTGTGGAGACGGGTGTCCCGGCTCGAAGGACGAAAACCCATTTATCCCTCGTGCTCGTCGTAAAACGCTGAAGTGAGAACGAGCTCCAGAGAAATGAGACGGGAGCCTCAGGTGGTAGTGCCCAGAAAGCAGCTCCTCAGCTGGGATCAGAAGCCACGCTGAGGCCCCTGGTTCAGACCCTGTTTTGTCCTTGGTTCAGTTCTGGTTTAGTCCCTGGGTTATCTGTCAGTCCTGGTTCTCCGTTACCCTGGTTCAGTCCTGTTAACCTGGTTTAAAAGACTGTTACTTTCATTGTTCCCTGGTTTTAAGACCCTGTTAGAAGTAACCTTGAGTTAGACCTGGTTTAATGGTTCTCCTGGTTTTTAAGACCTTGGTTTTGAAACCTGGTTCAAGTAGGAACCTGGTTTAGACTGGTTAGACAACTGGGTTCCTGTAGACCCTGGTTTATTAAAGACTGGGTTTAGACGTTAGACCTGGTTATTAAGCCTGGTTTCAGACCTGGTTTTTAAACCTGGTTCACTGGTTAGCCTGGTTCAAACCTGGTTTTTAAGACTGTTTCAACTGGTTCAGACTTTAACTGGTTCAGACCTGGTTCAGACCTGGTTTTCACTGTGCACATGGTTATTTAACTTAAACCTGCCTTGCTCCTCATCATTCCAAATATTGATCCAACTGTTCCACAATGAATCACACAGAAACCATGTATAGAAACCAGATTCCTAACCCAGGTCCCTTAAACCAGGAAAGCCCTGAACCCTAAAGTAGCTGTACGTTCTTTAAAAGCCCTGACACCTAATGCCTTGTTACGTTCTAACTACCTAGTGCTGTTCTTCTGCGACCCCTAATGCTGTACGTTCTAAAGCCCTGACCTAAGTGCCTGATTACGTTTCCTAAAGCCCTGACAATGCCTTAAGTCTAAAGCCCTACGTGTTAGTTCTAAAGCCCTGACCCCTTAAGGGCTTGATATGTTCTAAAGGCCTGACCTAAGTGCTTCTCACGTTCTAAAGCACCCTGACCCTAAAGAGCTGTTATGTTCTAAAGCCTGACCCTAAAGTGCCTACGTTCTAAAGCCTAGACCTTAATTCTCCTACGTTTCTAAAGACCAATGACACTCTAAAGCACCTAATGCTTCACGTTCTAAGCCCTTGACCCTAAATGCTGTATCACTGCCAATTTGTAATGTTCCTAAAAAGGCCCTGACTAAGTGCTTCAACGTTTTTCTATTAAAGCCCTGGACCCTAAGTTTGGCTGTTACGGTCCTAAAGCCCTGACCCTAGTGCTGTTTACGTTCTAAAGCCCTGACCCTAAGGCTCTAACGTTCTAAGCCCCTGACCCTAAGGTTGTAACGTTTCCTAAAGCCCTGACCCTAGGGCTTGTACCTTCTAAAGCCCTGACCCTAAGTGCTCTACGTTCTAAAGCCCTGACCCTAAGTGCCCTGACCCTAAGTGTTCTACGCTCTAAAGCCCTGACCCTAAGTGCTGTACGTTCTAAAGCCCTGACCCTAAATGCTGTACGTTCTAAAGCCCAGACCCTAAGTGCTGTACGTTCTAAAGCCCTGACCCTAAATGCTGTACGTTCTAAAGCCCAGACCCTAAGTGCTGTACGTTCTAAAGCCCTGACCCTAAGTGCTCTACGTTCTAAAGCCATGACCCTAAGTGCTCTACGTTCTAAAGCCCTGACCCTAAGTCAGGGGTGTCCAAACTATGGCCCAGGGGGCCAAATGTGGCCCTCAGACCAATTTTTTTTGGCCCTCCGGCTTCCTGTTAAGTTGGTCCAAACAACAAAAAGTAGTACTTTTTACTGTAAAATTTGACAAATTCAAGCATTTTGCTGTTATACCAACCTAATAATAATGTTCCAAGTCTTATTAAAAGGTGTGGAGACCCATCAAAACTATGTCCATTGCAAAATTTTGAATGATTCACTTCATTGTCGGGTTGTCTGTGGCCCTCTGCTCCATATAAGTTTCAAAATGCGGCCCTCTGGGGGAAAAAAGTTTGGACACCCCTGCCCTAAGTGCTCTACGTTCTAAAGCCCTGACCCTAAGCGCTGTACGTTCTAAAGCCATGACCCTAAGTGCTCTACGTTCTAATGCCCAGACCCTAAGTGCTCTACGTTCTAAATCCCTGACCCTAAGTCGTGTATGTTCTAAAGCCCAGACCCTAAGTGCCCTACGTTCCAAAGCCCTGACCCTAAGTGCCCTGACCCTAAGTGTTCTATGCTGTAAAGCCCTGACCCTTAGTGCTCTACGTTCTAAAGGCCTGACCCTAAGTGCTCTACGTTCTCAGTGTGGCCCCAGTGTGGCCCCAGTGTGGCCCCTGTGTGGCCCCAGTGTGGCCCCAGTGTGGCCCCAGTGTGGCCCCTGTGTGGCCCCTGTGTGGTCCCAGTGTGGCCCCAGTGTGGCCCCAGTGTGGCCCCAGTGTGGCCCCTGTGTGGCCCCTGTGTGGCCCCTGTGTGGCCCCACACATTGTGTGAAAGTGTGAAGGCCTCATCTGTTTGGGTCAGACTGAGTGGCAGCTCTCCTGGGATTTAACTGAAGATCAGACTGAACCAGGCCTGAAGTAGGCTTGAACCCCCTTTAGCCCTCGTACCCTTGCATCCTTGCATCCTTGCATCCTTGCATCCTTGCATCCTAGTATCCTTGCATCCTTGCACCCTTGCACCCTTGCACCCTTGCATCCTTGCATCCTAGTATCCTTGCATCCTTGCACCCTTGCGCCCTTGCGCCCTTGCATCCTTGCATCCTTGCGTCCTTGCGTCCTTGCGTCCTTGCGTCCTTGCGTCCTTGCGTCCTTGTGTAAAACAGGAATCTGAGTCACGTCTTTTACAGAACAAACAGCCTCAGGTTTGTTTACGTCGACGGGAGGAATGTAAACAAATCCATCCTAATGACTAAAGCCCAGATTTTCTCTCTTTTCACTTTTGTGATTACGATTCGGTTCATCAGAGTCAGAGTCAGAGTCAGGGTCAGGGTCAGAGTCAGAGTCAGGGTCAGAGTCAGAGTCAGGGTCAGAGTCAGGATCAGAGTCAGGGTCAGAGTCAGAGTCAGGACCAGAGTCAGGTCAGAGTCAGGGTCAGAGTCAGAGTCAGGACAGAGTCAGGATCAGAGTCAGGGTCAGAGTCAGAGTCCAGGATCAGAGTCAGGGTCAGGTCAGAGGCAGGGTCAGAGTCAGAGTCAGAGTCAGGTATGCAGAGTCAGGGTCAGAGTCAGAGCAGGATGCAGAGTCAGGGTCAGAGTCAGGAGAGTCAGGGTAGAGTCAGAGTCAGGATCAGAGTCAGGGTCAGAGTCAGGAGATCAGGTCAGAGTCAGAGTCCGGTCAGAGTCAGGGTCAGGGGTCAGAGTCAGAGTCCAGGATCAGAGTCAGGGTCAGAGTCAGGATCAGATGTCGGGTCAGGGTCAGAGTCAGAGTCAGGATCAGAGTCAGGGTCAGGAGTCAGGGTCAGAGTCAAGTCAGAGTCAGGGTCAGAGTCAGAGTCAGAGACTCAGGGTAGAGTCAGGACCAGACAGTCAGGGTTCAGGACCAGAGTCAGGGTCAGAGTCCAGGGTCAGAGTCAGGGTCAGAGTCAGAGTCCAGGGTCAGAGGTCAGAGAGTCAGGGTCAGGGTCAGTCAGGACAGAGTCAGGGTCAGAGTCACGATCAGAGTCAGGGTCAGTAGTCCAGAGTCAGGTGTCAGGGTCAGTCAGGGTCAGAGTCAGAGTACAGGGTCAGAGTCAGGCTCAAGAGTCAGGGTCAGAGTCAGGGTCAGAAAGTCAGGGTCAGGGTCAGAGTCCAGGGTCAGAGTCAGGGTCAGAGTCAGAGGATCAGTCCAGGGTCAGGGTCAGAGTCAGGATCAGTCAGGGTCAGAGTGTCAGGCAGGAAGTCAGGGTCAGACATCAGGGTAGGTCAGAGCAGAGTCAGGTAGGTCAAGCAGGTAGAGTCAGTCACGAGTAGGATCAGAGAGTGCAGGGTCAGAGTCAGGGTCAGAGTAGGGTCAGGGTCAGAGTCAGGTCAGGGTCAGAGTCAGGTCAGTCAAGGGTCAGAGTCAGGATCATGATCGTCAGGGTCAGAGTTCAGGGTCAAGGTGGGTCAGAGAGTTAGGTCCAGGGGTCAGGGTCAGAGATCAGGAGAGTCAGGCAACAGGGTCGAGTAGGGTCAGAGTCAGGGTGGTCAGTCAGGATAGCGCGGTCAGAGCCGGTCAGAGTGAGTCAGAGTGTCAGAGTCAGGTGATCAGGTAGAGTCAGAGTCAGGTCTAGGGTAGAGTAGGTCAGAGGTCACGAGTCAGGGTCAGAGGACAGTCAGGGTCAGGTCAGATAGAGTCAGGCAGGGAGAGCATTCAGATGTCCATCAGGAATCAGGTCTAGGGTACAGGATCAGGTCAGAGTCGGTCAGAGAGTCAGCAGGGTCAGGTCGGTAGAGTCAGAGTCTAGTCAAGGGAGTCAGGATCAGGTCAGGCAGAGTCAGTGGAGTCAGGTAGATCAGGGTCAGTAGAGTCAGTCAGAGTAGGTCTGTCAAGGTCAGTCAGGAGGTCAGACGTACAGGACGGTCAGGTAAAGTCAGTCAGGAGGTCGAGTCAGGGTAGGCCAGGAGGTGTTCAGGCAAGAGTCAGAGGATTCGGGTAAGTCAAGTCAGGGGTAATCAGGTCAAAGTCCAGAACGATCAGAGTCCAGGTAGATCAGGGATCACAGAGTCAGAGTCAGGATAGTCAGTCAGACTCAGAGTCGGTCCGTCAGAGTCAGAGTCAGGGGTGTCGGTCAGAGTCGAGTAGCTGACTTGTTTATGGCTGATCGTGCAACATAAAATACATGTTAATACACGTAAGTGTTCCGGTTTTATAGTTTTATATCGTGCCTCATAAGCCGAGTTTCAAGGAGCGTTTATGACTGACAACCTGTAGCTCAGAGTCTCCAGGGGCTTCAGCGCCACTCTGATCCCGCAGAAGAGCGCTCCTGGGCCAGACATACTGGAGCTCGGCCCCTCACTGGCCCTGGAGCTCCCACAATTTTGACAAACACTACACAGTGGAACCTGGTCTATTTGTGGTCCAGTCCTGCTTTAGTCCTGGTCCAATCCAAGTCAGGTCAGTCGTCGTCCAGGTCCAGTCCCAGGTCAGTCAGGTCAGTCAGGTCCAGTCCAGGTCCAGTCCCAGGTCCAGTCCCAGGTCCATCCAGGTCAGCGTCCAGGTCCAGATCATTTTTTTGTAGATCCTGAACATATTGCCTGAGGTCGGGGGATTTTGTCCTCCGTCTGCCGCACAGATGTTCCTGTGTTGTTTACCTCCTCCGCGGAGCGACAGACAGGTGTGATCAGGTGCCTCTGTCCAAACGAGGAGCGATCTATTCAGTGACCTCCAGTGCTAAAACGATGCTAATTAACAAGCTACGCACAAACAAGCAGAGCTCACGACTCTTGTGATGAGACTCAGAGGACTTTTAAATATCAACACTTCCTGGTTATCCTGGTTTAGTCCGCTGGTTTAGTCCTGGTTTATTCCTGGTTTAGTCCTGGTTTAGTCCTGTTTGGACCTGGTTTGGACTGGTTTAAGTCTGGTTTAGTCTGGTCTAGTCTTGTTTAGACCTGGTTTAGTGTTCCGACTCTTCTCTCCCTTTCTCTCCCTCTCTCACTCCCTCTTTCCTCTCTCACTCCCTCTCTCGCCCTACGCTCATCTCCTCTCTCTCTCTCCTCCCCCTCTAACTCTCTCTTCTCTCTCTCCCTTCTCTCACTCCTCCTCCCCTCTCCACTCCTCTTCTCTCTCTCTCTCCCATTCTTACTCTTCCCTCCTCTCACTCCTCTCTTTCCTCTCTCTCACATCCTTCACTCACCCCCTGCTCTTCTCTCATCGTTCTCTCGTCTCTCTTCTCTCTCTCCCTCCTACCTCTCTCACCCTTCCTTCCCTCTCTACTCCCTCTCTCACCTCTACTCCCTCTCTCTCTCTTCTCTCTTCTCTCTCTTTCTCTCTCTCCTCTCTCTCTCTCTCTCTTCTCTTCTCTCTCTCTCTCCTCTCTCTCTCTCTCTCTCTCTCCTCTCTCTCTTCTCTCTCTCTCTCATCTCTCTCTCCTCTCTCTCTCTGCTCCTCAACTTCTCTCGTCTCTCTCTCTTCTCTCTCTCTCTCTCTCCTCTTCTCGTCCACTCCACATCTCCTCTCTTCCCTATGTCACTCCCTCTCGTTCTCTCTACTCGTTGCCGTTCTGCTCTCGCTCGTGTCTGTGACTGGCAGGTTTCATCAGGCTGAGCGCGCTTCGGTGGTTGGATATGGAGAACGGAGGACAATAGGGCCGACGTCAAACAGCTTCCCAATAATAGCCAACAGACGGACAATTAAGACCAGAGAAAACCTGGACTAATACACAGGGACTAAGAACAGGACTAAAGCGGGACTAAACAAGGTCTAACCAGGACTAAAAACAAGTCTAAACCTTGACTAAAGCAGGACTAAGCAGGTGTAGAGACCAGATGTGTATCAAAGTGAAAACCCATGTGTGAAGGTCTGGGACATGATGGGACATGTGTGGCGGTCTGGGACAGTGATTGGGACATTGTGTGGCGGTCTGGTGAGATGATGGGACATGTGTGGGGCGGTCTGGGACATAAATGGGACATGTTGTGGCGGTCTGGGACTTAATGGGACATGTGTGGCGGTCTGGTGCATGATGGACATGGTGGCGGTCTGGGACATGATGGGACATGTGTGGCGGTCTGGGACATGTGGTGGCGGTCTGGTGCATGATGGGCATGTGTGGGTCTGGTGCATGATGGGACATGTGTGGGGTCTGGGTGCTGAGGGAACATGTGTGGCGGTCTGGTGCAGATGGACATGTGTGGCGGCTCATGGGGACATGTGTGGCGGTCTGGGACATGTGGGCAACATGATGGGACAGTGGTGGCGTCTGGGACATGATGGGACATGTGTGGCGGTGTGGTGCATGGATGGGCATGTGTGGCGGTCTGGGACATGATGGGACATGTTGGCGGCGCTGGTGCAATGATGGGAATGGGTGGCGGTCTGGGACATGATGGGACATGTGTGGCGGTCTGGGACATGATGGGACATGTGTGGCGGTGTGGTGCATGATGGGAACATGGTGGCGGTCTGGGACATGAATGGGACATGTGTGGCGGTCTGGACATGATGGGACATGGTGTGGCGGTCTGGTGCATGGATGGGACATGTGTGGCGGTTGGGGACATGTGTGGCGGTCTGGGACATGATGGGGAACATGGGTGGCGGTCTGGGACATGATGGGGACATTGTGGCGGTCTGGGACATCTGTGCGGTCGGGCATGATGTGGACATGTGTGGCGGTCTGGTGCATGATGGACATGTGTGGGGTCTGGTGCATGATGGGACATGGGTGCGGTCTGGTGCATGATGGGACATGTGTGGCGGTCTGTGCATGATGGGACATGTGTGGCGGCTGGCATGATGGGACATGTGTGGGGTCTGGGACATGTGTGGCGGCTGGACATGATGGACATGGTGGGGTCTGGACATGATGGGAAGTGTGGCGGTGTGGTGCATGATGGGACATGTGTGCGGGTTCTGGGACATGTGTGTGGCGGTCTGGGAGATGATGGGACATGGGTTGGCGGTCTGGGACATGTATGGGACATGGGTGGTCGGTCTGGGACATGATTTGGGACATGTGTGGCCGGTGTGGTGCATGATGGGACATTGTGGTGGGGGATCTGGTGACATGTGTGGCGGGTCTGGTGACAATGATGGACATGGGTGGCGGTCTTGGTGCGTGAATGGGACATTGTTGTGGCGTGTTGTGGATGATGGGACACTGTTGGCGGTCCTGGGACATGATGGGACATGTGTGGCGGCTGCCGTGCATGATGGACATGTGTGGCGGTCTGGCAGATGGGACATGGTGTGGCGGTCTGGACAGATGGGACATGTGTGCGGTCTGACATTGATGGGACATGTGTGGCGGTGTGGTGCATGATGGGACTGTGTGGCGGTCTGGGACATGATGGGACATGTGTGGCGGCTGGTGCATTGTGGACATGTGTGGCGTCTGGGACATGATGGGACATGTGTGGCTGGTCTGGTGCATTGATGGACATGTGTGGCGGTCTGGTGCATGATGGACATGTGTGGCGCCTGGTGCATGATGGGACATGTGTGTCTGGTGATAACGATGATTTTTCAGCCTCCCATATTTGTTTGTTTGTTGTTTGTGGTTACCCGCGGGTGATTTGTTGTTGATTTTGTCTCATGATGACAAATGTCGTTGTGCCTTCACACGGCCGTGGTGCAGCAGTGGATTGATGGGAAATAGTGGTGAGTGTGTGTGCGGTGAGTGTGTGTGTGTGTTAGAGAGAGGTGTGTGTCGTGTGAGTGTGTGTGTGAAGAGAGAGTGTGTGTTGTTGTTGTGTAGTGTGTGTGCGTGTGTGTGTGTGAGAAGGTGGTGTGTGATGTTGAGTGTTGCGTGTGTGTTGTGAGAGAGAGGCTGCTGTGTGTGAGTGTGTGTGTGTGTGAGAGTGTGTGCGTGTGTGTGTGTGAGTGTGTGTGGTGTGTTGAGAGAGAGTAGTGGTGTTTGTGTGTGAGTGTGTGTGGCGTGTGTTGTGAGAGGAGAGTGTGTGTGGTGAGTGTGTGTGTTGAGAGAGAGTGTGTGTGTAGTGTGTGTGTGTGTTTGTGTGTGTGTGTGAGAGTGTGTGCGTGTGTGTGTGTGAGAGAGAGTGTGTGTGTTTGTGTGTGAGAGTGTTGTGTGCGTGTGTGGTTGGTGTGAGAGAGAGATGTGTGTTTGTGTGTGAGTGGTTGTGTGCGTGTGTGTGTGAGAGAGTAGTGTGTGTGTGTGAGTGTGTGTGTGTGAGGGGTGTGTGTTGTGTGTTGATGGTGTGAAGTGTGTGTGGTGTGTGTGTGAGAGAGAGTGTGGTGTGTATGTGTGTGTGAGTGTGTGTGTGCGTGTGGTGTGAGAGAGTGTGTGTGTGTTGTGGTGTGTGGTGTTGGGTGGAGTGTGTGTATGTGTGTGTGTGTGTGTTTGTGTGTGTGTGTATGTTGTGTGTGCTGGTTGTGTTGTGTTGTGTGCGTGTGTGTGTGTGATGTGTTGTGGTTTGTGTGTGTTGATGTGTGAATGTGTGTGTTTTGTGTGTGTTGTGTTGTGTGTGTGTTTGTGTGTGTGTGTGTGTGTGTTGTGTGTGGGTGTATGTGTGTGTGTGTGTTGTGTGTGTGTTTGTGTGTGTGGTAGTGTGTGTGTGTGTGTTTGTGGTGTGTGTTGTGTGTGTGTGTGGTGTAGTGTTGTGTGGTGTGTGTGTGGTGTGTGTGTGTGTGTGTGTGTGTGTGTGTTTGTGTGTGTGTGTGTGTGTGGTGTAGTGTGTGTGTGGTGTGGTTTGTTCTGATGTGTGGTGTGTGTGTGTGTGTGTATGTGTGTGTGTGTGTGTGTGGTGTGTGTTTGTGTGTGTGTGTTGTGTGTGGTGTGTTGTGTGTGTGTGTGGTGTTGTGTGTGTGTGTGCTGTGTTGGTTCTGTGTGTGTGTGTGTGTTTTGTGTGTGTGTGTGTGTGTGTGTGTGTGGTCCTTAATGGTGTGTGTGTGTGTGTGTGTGTGTGTGTGGTCCTCTAATGTGACGAAATCCACCCTTTAAACCTGACTTTGTCTTCAAGGGTTTGATCACAAAGGAAGATCCAGAGACACAGGAGGAGGTCCACATCTGTGCCCCGGAAAGAGCTGCTCCACTGGGACACGTTCCCCAAAGAGCCTTAAACCCCGGAAGATTAGGTGGAATCCAGGCCTGGTTTAGACGTGGTTTCATTCTGGTTTAGACCTGGTTTAGACCTGGTTTAAGGCCTTTGAGCCCCTTTAGACCTCATTTATACCATTTAGTGTGTTATTTTTCTTCAGACTAAACACACAGACCTCCAGAGACACAGGGGGACGTCTCTTGGCCTGTGCCCAGGAAAGTGGTGTCGTGCTGGGCTTGAAGAGGCTACAGTGCCCCCTGTGGTTCCCTGGAGCCACACCAACACAAAGCACTCAAACTGCTCCAGTTTAGACAGGCCCCTGTTTTATATATATTACATTTTTAATTTAAAAGAAACCCTTCTCCCCCTCCGCAGGTGGTCTCTCTGGGGTCTCTCTGGGGTCTCTCTCTCCCAGAGGCCTGGGAGCTTGAGGGGTCTTCAGTGTCTTTGCTGTTCCTGCACTTTTCTGGACTGAGATGTCTGATGTTTTTCCAGGGATCTGCTTGTAGCCCCTCCTCCAGTGTTGTAATCCCTCCTCCAGTGTTGTAGCCCCTCCTCCAGTGCTGTAGCCCCTCCTCCAGTGCTGTAGCCCCTCCTCCAGTTTGGGGGTCACTGCCCCGAGCACTCCCATGACCACGGGCACCACTTTGGCCTTCACCTTCAACACATATTTCTCCAGTTTCTCATGTTCCTTTTCCTGATGTTGCCATGACTTGGTGTTGCCACGTCAACCACAACGGCTTTCCTCTGCTGTTTATCCACCACCACCTTTGGGGGTGTTTCCCACTTTAACCTTGGGGTCTCCAGTCCATACTCCGCACAGATGTTCCTGTACACTCGTCGTGTGGATCAGTGAGTTGATGTCTCGCTCGCTTTTAGGAGGAGGAGACTGAGGGGGTTCAGACCTATGAGGGGGTTCAGACCTATGAGGGGGTTCAGACCTATGAGGGGGTTCAGGCCTCGTTCAGCGTGACACTAACTGCTGTTCTCTCCCCCTGTTCCACCACTGCAGTTCCACACGGGAGAGGTGTCATGAACATGCTCTGTCCTGGTCCAGTCCTGATCCAGTCCTGATCCAGTCCAGGTCCAGTCCTGGTCCCGTCCTGGTCCCGTCCTGGGCCCGTCCTGGTCCCGTCCTGGTCCCGTCCTGGTCCCGTCCTGGTCCAGTCCTGATCCAGTCCTGGTCCCGTCCTGGTCCCGTCCTGGGCCCGTCCTGGGCCCGTCCTGGTCCAGTCCTGATCCAGTCCTGGTCCCGTCCTGGTCCCGTCCTGGTCCCGTCCTGGTCCAGTCCTGATCCAGTCCTGGTCCCGTCCTGGTCCAGTCCTGATCCAGTCCTGGTCCCGTCCAGGTCCAGTCCTGGTCCCGTCCTGGTCCCGTCCTGGGCCCGTCCTGGTCCAGTCCTGATCCAGTCCTGGTCCCGTCCTGGTCCCGTCCTGATCCAGTCCTGATCCAGTCCTGGTCCCGTCCTGGTCCAGTCCTGATCCAGTCCTGGTCCAGTCCTGGTCCAGTCCTGGTCCCGTCCTGGTCCCGTCCTGGTCCAGTCCTGGTCCAGTCCTGATCCAGTCCTGATCCAGTCCTGATCCAGTCCTGGTCCCGTCCTGATCCAGTCCTGGTCCCGTCCTGGTCCAGTCCTGGTCCAGTCCTGATCCAGTCCTGGTCCAGTCCTGATCCAGTCCTGGTCCCGTCCTGGTCCAGTCCTGGTCCAGTCCTGAAGCCACTGTAACACTGTAAAGTTTCAAGTTCCAGTGTCCCAGACAAAGTGGATTCGATGAAATGAAAATATAATGACACATCTTTTGGGGCAGATTGGACCGTTTGTTTCGACGTAAAAGCTTTTATGTTGTGAGAGCAAAAGGACAAGAAAGAGAAGCAGAAAGTGTGTTTTGCCTTAAGTGATTCAAGAATGGTAATGAGTCTCAGAGGGAACAGCAGGGTCTCCGGGCGCACAAAGCCCAGCCGAGTGCTCTGCTCCCTGGGCACGACATAAGCCACACACCCCTGAAGCCACTGGAGCTCTGGACCAGCTGCGTCAGCAAAACCCAGACGGGTCCAGACGCGGGTGTATTCTGGACAGAAACATGAGGCGGTTGTGAATTCTAATGAGTCACATTCAGAGCTCCAGCAAGAGAGGGGAGCGTTGGCCTGAGGAAGCCCAGAGGGAGAGCTCATCCCTGGGCACGCACACGACACAAAGCCCCTGAGCCTCTGGAGGTCCGGACCATCTGCAACCACCGGCTTTAAGGAGCAAACATTACACAACTGCCACTCGTCAGCCTGGTGTAGACCGGGTTTAGACCGGGTTTAGAGCGGGTTTAGAGCGGGTTTAGACCGGGTTTAGAGCGGGTTTAGAGCGGGTTTAGACCAGGTTTAGACCGGGTGTAGACCGGGTTTAGAGCGGGTTTAGACCGGGTTTAGACCGGGTTTAGAGCGGGTTTAGAGCGGGTTTAGAGCGGGTTTAGACCGAGTTTAGACGAGTTTAGACCGGGTTTAGACCGGTTTAGAGCGGGTTTTAGACCGAGTTTAGACCGAGTTTAGACCGGGTTTAGTCCTCGTGTAGACTGGGTTTAGACCGGGTTTAGACCGGGTTTAGTCCTGGTGTAGACGGGTTTTAGAGACGGGTTTAGACCGGGTTTAGACCGGGTTTTAGACCGGGTTTAGACCGGGTTTAGTCCTCGTGTAGACTGGGTTTAGACGGGTTTAGACCGGGTTTAGTCTGGTGTAGACCGGGTTTAGACCAGGTTTAGACCGGAGTTTAGACTGGTTTAGACCTGGTGTGGGACTGGGTTTAGACCGGGTTTGGACCGGGTTTTGACCGGGTTTTGACCGGGTTTAGTCCTGGTGTAGACCGGGTTTAGACCGGGTTTAGACCGGGTTTAGTCCTGGTGTAGACCGGGTTTAGACAGGGTTTAGTCCTCGTGTAGACTGGGTTTAGACCGGGTTTAGACCGGGTTTAGACCGGGTTTAGTCCTGGTAGACCAGGTTTAGACCGGTTTAGTCCTGTGTAGACCGGGTTTAGACCGGGTTTTAGACCGGGTTTAGTCCTCGTGTAGACTGGGTTAGACCGGTTTACACCGGGTTTACACCGAGAATGGTTTAGACCCGGGTTTAGACTTTAGGTTTAGACCTGGTGTGACCTGGTGTCGACCGGGTTTGGACCGGGTTTTGACAGGGTTTAGTTCCTCGTGTAGATTGGGTTTAGTTTAGACGGTTGTAGACCTGGTGGTTGTGAGACCGGGTTTGGACCGGGTTTTTGACCGGGTTTAAACAGGGTTTAGACCGGTTTAGACTGGTTTAGACCTGGTGTAGATTGGTTTAGACTGGTTTAAGATTTTTACTGGTTTAGGCCCTGTTTTCGACTGGTTCGACTGGTTTAGTCGACTGGTTTAGACTGGTTTAGACTGGTTTAGACTGGTTAGACTGGTTTAGGACCTGGTTTAGACCTGGTTTAGACTGGTTTGGTAGACTGGTTTACCTGGTTTAGACCTGTTTAGACCTGGTTTAGATCCTGGTTTAGACTGGTTTAGACTGGTTTAGACCTGGTTTAGACCTGGTTTGGACCTGGTTTAGACTGGGTTTAGACCTGGTTTTAGAGACCTGGTTTAGACCTGGTTTAGATCTGGTTTAGAACCTGGTTTAGACCTGGGTTTAGATCTGGTTTACTGGTTTAGACTGGGTTTGGACTGGTTTAGACCGGGTTTGGACCTGGTTTAGACTGGTTTAGACTGGTTTAGACTGGTTCAGACCTGGTTTAGACCTGGTTTAGACCGGGTTTGGACCTGGTTTAGACCGGGTTTAGACCTGGTTTACTGGTTTAGACTGGTTTAGACTGGTTTAGACTGGTTTAGACTGGTTCAGACCTGGTTTAGACCTGGTTTAGACCGGGTTTAGACCGGGTTTGGACCTGGTTTAGACCGGGTTTAGACCGGGTTTGGACCTGGTTTAGACCGGGTTTAGACCGGGTAAAAGGCCTCCTGTTTCTTGACACTTGAACCGTTGCTTTTGCTGCAGTTACAGAGGTGATGTGTTCTTAGTCGGTACTAGAACCTCCCAGACCTCTTTGGGCCGGTACCACAGAGGAACCACGGTTCTGGTCTGATCCCTCGTAATGCGTCCGTAACGTGTCTCCACCTGGTTATTGGTCCTCGTTTACCTTCTGAGCCATGTTCTTGTGGTCACGGTCTCACATGAAGTCATCCTTTCCCCGTAATGAGTCACGCTGAGCTCCAGGGCACAGCAGGGGGTTCTGGGACAAACAAAGCCCAGTGGAGAGCACTGTCCCGGGGCACAGATGAGCCACAGCCCCTTAAGCCTCTGGAGGTCTGGGCCATCTGCGCACCAGCCCACATTCAACACTCAATTTCATCAACTGCGATTCCAAATTATGCAATGATTCTTTTTCTAACGCATCAACCCAAACTAATGAGTCAATAAAGTGTCCCGGCGAAAACATGTGGCCAAAACCCTGTTCTTTCTGTTAACAATGGTTGGGTCCTGTTTCGGTCCTGGTTCTGTCCTGGTTCTGTCCTGGTTCTGTCCTGGTTCGGTCCTGGTTCGGTCCTGGTTCGGTCCTGGTTCGGTCCTGGTTCTGTCCTGGTTCGGTCCTGGTTCGGTCCTGGTTCAGACCTGGTTCAGACCTGGTTCGGTCCTGTTTCTGTCCTGGTTCTGTCCTGGTTCGGTCCTGTTTCTGTCCTGGTTCTGTCCTGGTTCGGTCCTGTATCGGTCCTGGTTCTGTCCTGGTTCTGTCCTGGTTCAGTCCTGGTTCAGTCCCGGTTCAGCCCCGGTTCAGTCCTGGTTCAGTCCCGGTTCAGCCCCGGTTCAGTCCCGGTTCAGTCACGGTTTAGTCCTGGTTTTCCCAGACTGAGTCCCGTCTCTGAGGCTTCTCCAGGAGTTTGGGACCAGCAGGAGCACAAGGAGTTCAGTCCAGTTTTAGTCCTGGTTTAGTGCCGAGGTCCAAGGACTAAACGGGGAAATGCACACGAGTGCGTTTGGAGCTTCGGAGTCATTTCTGCTCCGCTCGCTGTGAAGTCACACGAGCTCCAGAAGAGAGAGCGTGAAGAGCGCCCAGTGTGCCCAGCAAGAGGCCTCCTGCTGGGGTGAGAGAGGCCGGACGCCCCCCTGTGTCTCTGGAGCTCTGTGTGATGTTTGTTTTACCCTCAAACAGAAGAGAAGCTCCAGGACCAAGAGAGAACGAGGTGAAGAAACGGCTTCTGCTGTGGGACCAGCAACACCAGCAGCTTCAGTCCTGGTTTAGTCTGGTTTATGCACACGTTTAGTCCTGGTTTAGTCTGGTTTATGCACACGTTTAGTCCTGGTTTAGTCTGGTTTATGCACACGTTTAGTCCTGGTTTAGTCTGGTTTATGCACACGTTTAGTCCGTGTTCCGGCTGGTTCTGTTGCTCTGCAGTGAAGCTCAGGCGAGGCAGGTTTAGTGGAGCCTGACTCTGTTAAACCTGCTCTGTGCCAAGCGCCATCTCGGCTCCAAATGCCCGTCTCTGCGGAACACTTGGCACTAATTACCGCCGGCTAACGGCTGCCAGCGCCACAGCGGCCCACAGTCTTTGTCTCGGCTGCAGCAGGAGCGAGTCAGACCAGGAGATGCAAACGTATAGAAGCCGTTTGTACATGTTTAAGAGGACAAGCTGTGCTTTATTGTCCCGAAGACCAGACGTGAGGACTGCGCCAGTAACTGCCATTTAACTGACAAACGTTCTGCTCAGTGTTCTTTTCCTTTATTGAACCCTGCTCTGACACTGTTCCTCACAAACATCATTTTAATCCAAAACAAAACGAACACGAGAAAGGTTTAAAGGAGAGGACGTGACCTTCTGGTTCCAGCTCGTCGACGCGGCGACGGAATCGCAATTTACCCCAAAGAAAAGAAAGTAACGCCTCGATTCAACAAAAATCAGAGCCATTCAGAGCGGCGCGTCGTCACGAGCTTTGAACACACTTTGGTTGGAACAAAAGACGGAAGAGTCCTGTTCAAGTCCTGTTCAAGTCCTGTTCAAGTCCTGTTCAAGTCCTGTTCAAGTCCTGTTCAAGTCCTGGTTTAGTCCTGTTCAAGTCCTGCTCAAGTCCTGTTCAAGTCCTGTTCAAGTCCTGTCCTGTTCAAGTCCTGTTCAAGTCCTGTTCAAGTCCTGTTTAGTCCTGCTTCCAAGTCCTGTTCTCGAAGAAGTCCTGTTAAGTCAAGTCCTGTTCATCCTCCTGTTCAACCAAGGTCCTGTTCAAAGTCCTGAAGTCAAGTCCTGAAGTCCTGTTCAATCTGTTTCAAATCCTTCAAGTCCTGGTTGTAAGTCCTGTTCAAGTCCTGGTTCAGTCCTGTTCAAGTCCTGCTTGTTCGATAGTCCTGTTCAAGTCCTGTTCAAGTCCTGTTCAAGTCCTGTTCAAGTCCTGTTCAAGTCCTGTTCAAGTCAAGGTCCTGTTCAGGTCCTGTTCAAGTCCTGTTCAAGTCCTGTTCAAAGTCCTGTTCCTGGTTCAAGTCCTGTTAAGTCCTGTTTCAGTCTGTTCAAGTCCTGTTCAAGTTCTGTTTAAGTTTCCTGTTCAATGTCCTGTTCATCCTGTTCAATCCTGTCAAAGTGTTTGTTCAGGTCCTGTTCAAGTCCTGTTCAAAGTCCTGTTTAAAGTCCTGTTCAAGTCCTGTTCAAAGTCCTGTTCAATCCTGTCAAGTCCTGTTTCAAGTCCTGTCAAGGCCTGTTCAGTCCTGTTCAAGTCAAAGTCCTGATTTAAGGTCCTGTTTCAGTCTGGTTTCCTGTTCAAGTCCTTTCAAGTTGTCCTGTTCAGTCTGTCAGTCTGTTCAAGTCCTGTTCATGTCCTGTTCAATCCTGATCAAGTCCTGTTCAAAGTCCTGTTCAAGTCCTGTTAAGTCTCTGGTTTTCAAAGGCCTGTTCAATCGCTGTTCAGTTCAAGTCCTGTTCAAACGTCAGTCCGTTTCAAGTCCTTTTTATCCTTTTCAAGTCCTGTCAATCCTGTTCAAGTTCCTGTTTGCAAGTCCTGGTTTAGTCCTGTTCAAGTCCTGTTCGATCCTGTCAAGTCCTGTTCAAGTCCTGTTCAAGTCCTTTCAAGTCCTTTCAAGTCCTGTTCAAGTCCTTCTCAAGTCCTGTTCAGTCCTTGTTCAAGTCCTGTCAAGTCTGGTTTAGTCCCTGTTTCTAGTCCTGGTTCAACGTCTGGTTTAGTCCGTGTTTCAAGTCTGTTAAGTCTTAGTATAAAGTCCTGTTCATGATCCTGTTAAGTCAGTTTCAAGTGCTGGTTTCAAGTCCTGGTTCAAGTCCTATTGTTCGAGTCCTGTTTCTAAGTCGTTTCAGCTGGTTTAGAATGGTTCAGACCTGGTTCAGACTGGTTCAGACCTGGTTCACAGTCCTGGTGGGTTCAGACCTGGTTTAGGGTTCAGGTTTAGACCTGGTTAGGGTTCAGACCTGGTTTCAGACCTGGTTCAGACCTGGTTCAGACCTGGTTTCAGACTGTTCAGACCTGGTTCAGACCTGGTTTAAGTCCTGGTTTAGTCCCTGGTTTAGACCCTGGTTCGACCTGGTTTCAGACCTGGTTCAGACCTGGTTTTAGACCTGGTTCAGACCTGGTTTAGACTGGTTTAGACCTGGTTTAGTCCTGGTTATGGTTCCTGGTTTAGTCCTGGTTTAGACCTGGTTTAGTCCTGGTGGTTTAGACCTGGTTTCAGACCTGGTTTTAGTCCTGGTTTTAGTCCTGGTTTTAGACCTGGTTTAGTTTTTCAGACCTGGTTCAGTCTGGTTTAGACCTGGTTTAGTCCTGGTTCAGACCTGGTTTAGACCTGGTTTAGTCCTGGTTTAGACCTGGTTCCTGGTTCTAGTTTAGTTCCTGGTCTAGTCCTGGTTTAGACCTGGTTAGTCCTGGTTTAGTCCTGGTTTAGTCCTGGTCTAGTCCTGGTGGTTAGTCCTGGTTTAGTCCTGGTTTAGTCCTGGTTAGTCCGGGTCTAGTCCTGGTTAGTCCTGGTTTAGTCCTGGTTTAGTCCTGGTTTAGTCTGGTTCAGAAGTTCCCTGGTTTAGTCCTGGTTTAGTCCTGGTTTTAGACCTGGTTCAGATCTGGTTTAGACCTGGTTTAGACCTGGTTCAGACCTGGTTTAGTCCTGGTCTAGTCCTGGTTTTAGACCTGGTTCAGTGGTTTAGACCTGGTTTAGTCCTGGTTCGGGACCTGGTTTAGACCTGATTTAGTCCTGCTGTAGTCCTGGTTTAGTCCTGGTTCAGACTTGGTTCAGTCCTGGTTTAGTCCTGGTTTAGTCCTGGTTTAGTCCCTGGTTTAGACCTGGTTCAGTCCTGGTTTCAGTCCTGGTTTAGTCCTGGTTTAGTCCCTGGTTTAGACCTGGTTTCAGTCCTGGTTTTAGTCCTGGTTCAGTCCTGGTTCAGTCCTGGTTCAGTCCTGGTTTAGTCCTGGTTTAGTTTAGTCCTGGTTTAGTCCTGGTTTAGTCCCTGGTTTAAGTCCTGGTTTTAAGTCCTGGTTTAGACCTGGTTCAGTCCTGGTTCAGTCCTGGTTTTTAGTCCTGGTTTTAGTCCTGGTTTAGACCTGGTTCAGTCCTGGTTTAGTCCTGGTTTAGGGTTTTTCAGTCCTGGTTCAGTCCCTGGTTTAGTCCTGGGTTTAGTCCTGGTTTAGTTGGTTTAGACCTGGTTCAGTCCTGGTTTAGTCCTGGTTTAGTCCTTCCTGGTTTAGACCTGGTTCAGTCCTGGTTTAGTCCTGGTTCAGTCCTGGTTTAGTCAGTCTGGTTTAGTCCTGGTTTAGTCCTGGTTTAGTCCTGGTTTAGTCCTGGTTTAGTCCTGGTTTCCTGGGTTCAGTCTGGTTTAGTCCTGGTTTAGTCCTGGTTTAGTCCTGGTTCAGTCCCTGGTTTAGTCCTGGTTTAGTCCTGGTTTAGACCTGGTTTAGTCCTGGTTCAGTCTCTTTAGGTTTAGTCCTGGTTTAGTCCTGGTTTAGACCTGGTTCAGTCCTGGTTTTAGTCCTGGTTTAGTCCTGGTTTTAGTCCTTTTGGGTTTAGTCCTGGTTTAGTCCTGGTTTAGTCCTGGTTTAGACCTGGGTCAGTCCTGGTTCAGTCCTGGTTTAGTCCTGGTTTCTGGTTTAGTCCTGGTTTAGACCTGGTTCAGTCCTGGTTTAGTCCTGGTTCAGTCCTGGTTCAGTCTGGTTTAGTCCTGGTTTTGTTAGTCCTGGTTTAGACCCTGGTTTAGTCGCTGGTTCAGTCCTGGTTTAGTCCTGGTTTAGACCTGGTTCAGTCCTGGTTCAGTCCTGGTTTTTAGTCCTGGTTTAGTCCTGGTTTAGTCCTGTTTCAGTTCCTGGTTTAGTCCCTGGTTTAGTCCTGGTTTAGTCCTGGTTTAGACCTGGTTTCAGTCCTTCCTGGTTTCAGTCCCTGGTTTTAGTCCTGGTTTAGTCCTGGTTTAGTCCTGGTTCAGTCCTGGTTCAGTCCTGGTTTAGTCCTGGTTTTAGTCCTGGTTCAGTCCTGGTTCAGTCCTGGTTTAGTCCTGGTTTAGTCCTGGTTTAGACCTGGTTCAGTCCTGGTTCAGTCCTGGTTTTAGTCCTGGTTTAGACCTGGTTTAGTCCTGGTTTCAGTCCTGGTTTGAGTCCTGGTTCAGTTGGTTCCTGGTTCAGTCCTGGTTTCCTGGTTTAGTTTTTTAGTCCTGGTTTTGGTTAGTCCTGGTTTAGTCCTGGTTTAGTCCTGGTTTAGACCTGGTTCGTCCTGGTTCAGTCCTGGTTTAGTCCTGGTTTTAGTCCTGGTTTAGTCCTGGTTTAGTCCTTGCCTCTGTGGTGTTTTCTGTCATTGGCTCAGATCTAATGCAGCGTGCGCAAAAAGGACCTTCAGCGACTCTGTGAGGATACAAGGACAGCTGTAGGGGGGCTGTAGGGGGCGCTGTAGAGGGCGCTGTAGGGGGCGCTGTAGGGGCGTTTGAGGCTCCGGTTTGACCCTCAGAACTGCCCAGACCTAAAGGTCAAACACTCAGAGACAGAGAGAGAAATACTGAACCAGAACTGACTTTGTCCCTTAATGAGGAAAGTACTTTTAAAGTAAATACTTTTACATCACACCATCGAGGACTCAACACTGAAGGATCGTACCATGTGGAGCCCGTACCATGTGGAGCCGATACCATGTGGAGCCCGTACCATGTTGAGCTGATACATGTCCTCAACACTGAAGGATCGTACCATGTGGAGCCGATACCATGTGGAGCCGATACCATGTGGAGCCAGTACCATGTGGAGCGATACCATGTGAGCCAGTACCATGTGGAGCTGATACATTTCCTCAACACTGAAGGATCGTACCATGTGGAGCCTAGCTGTAGCATGTCCTCAACAACTGAAGGATCGTACCATGTGGAGCCTATACCATGTTGACCCAGTACCATGTGGGCGATACATGTCCTCAACACTGAAGGATCGTACCATGTGGAGCCTATACCATGTGGAGCCAGTACCATGTGGAGCGGATATGTCCTCAACACTGAAGGATCGTACCATGTGGAGCCTATACCATGTGGAGCCAGTACCATGTGGAGCTGATACATGTCCTCAACACTGAAGGATCGTACCATGTGGAGCCGATACCATGTTGAGCCAGTACCATGTGGAGCCCATACAATGTGGAGCCTGTACCATGTGGAGCCCGTACCATGTGGAGCCCCGTACCATGTCGTAAAGCATTTTAACATGATCTGAGGCGAGCTCATGTTTGTTTTGAGCTGAAAAAGAGACGAAGAAGAAAAGAAAAGACATTCAAATGCATTGGTTTATTGTGTCAGATGCCTCTCCCCTCCTCCCACTGACAGTTCACTCATTCACTCACGCCTCTTTCACTGTCAGCACTTCAACAGACGGCTCACTCTGGTCCTGGTTTAGACCTGCTTTAGTCCAGGTTTAGACCTGCTTTAGTCCTGGTTTAGTCCTGGTTTTATCCTGGTTTAGTCCAGGTTTAGACTGCTTTAGTCCTGGTTTAGTCCTGGTTTAGTCCTGGTTTAGTCCTGGTTTAGTCCTGGTTTAGTCCTGGTTCAGACCTGCTTTAGTCCAGGTTTAGACCTGCTTTAGTCCTGGTTTAGTCCTGGTTTTATCCTGGTTTAGTCCTGGTTTAGACCTGCTTTAGTCCTGGTTTGTTTAGTCCTGGTTTAGTCCTGGTTTTATCCTGGTTTAGTCCTGGTTTAGTCCTGGTTTAGACCTGCTTTAGTCCTGGTTTAGTCCTGGTTTAGTCCTGGTTTAGTCCTGGTTTAGTCCTGGTTTAGTCCTGGTTTAGACCTGCTTTAGTCCTGGTTTAGTCTTGGTTTAGTCCTGGTTTGGACCAGGTCTCGTCCAGGTCTAGTCTCCTGTCGTCACTTAAACAGACATTGTGCTGTGGTTTTTGACCCCTGACCCCGATCTCCATCACAAAAGCCCCATCTGGCCCCAGCTCCAGGGGCCTCCAGCAGGGGCCCGTGTCGCTCTGAGGACCCCAGGATGGAGGCTCTGTGCTGGGGTCGAGAGGAGCAGCAGATGGGTCGAAGACAAAGGCTCTGGAGCAGAGACACGCCCACTCATTAAACGCACCAGGCAATTATCACAGCGCTAATGGCTAACAGCTAACGGCTAAAGGCTAACAGCTAAAGGGTTAATGGCTAACAGCTAACGGATAATGGCTAACAGATAACAGATTATGGCTAACAGATAACGGATTATGGCTAACAGATAACGGATTATGGCTAACAGCTAACGGATAATGGCTAACAGATAACGGATTATGCTAACAGCTAACGGATAATGGCTAACGGATAATGGACACTTTCACACATTAATAAGAAATATTTACTTGAAAACGAAGACTCTGATCCTACAACAGCCTGAAGCGTCACAAACGCAGCGCTAATGTTGCTAACGTCCACGCGGCGCTAATGACAACACAAGTTCAGAGACTTTGGTTTATCGTTTGATTTGAGAGGTCACAGTCGCACACTGGAACACAAGGACAACGCAGCATAACTCAGAGCGCTGTGGTATCCGTGGTTACAAGGAGGTTCCCGTTGTTGCTGTTGTGGGCCGTTTCCATGGATACAGAGTCAGATCCTGCAGCGGCTCTATATGTTTAAATCTGTGAAGTCGTTTGAAGATCAGGTTTGGAGCTGGAGAAGGTTCAGGCGAGCGACGAGACGGGCAGAGGATCAAAGGCCGGTTTCAGGGTACAACTCCTCCTTTAGGGCGGGGCGAATCTGACCCAGAGCCTTTAGATTGAAAATGACTTTTGACGTCTCGATTTCAAAAACATTTCTCAGATGAAGCCTTTTCTACCACACCGACTATGGGGGGTCCAAACCAGGTCCAAACCAGGTCCAGACCAGGTCTAAACCAGGTCCAAACCAGGTCTAAACCAGGTCTAAACCAGGTCCAAACCAGGTCTAAACCAGGTCTAAACCAGGTCCAAACCAGGTCTAAACCAGGTCTAAACCAGGGTCCAAACCAGGTCTCCAAACCAGGTCCCAGGTCCAACCAGGTCCAAACCAGGTCTCCAACCAGGTCAACCAGGTCAAACCAGGTCCAAACCAGGTCTAAACCAGGTAAACCAGGTCTAAACCAGGTTCTAACCAGGTCTAACCAGGTCTAAACAGGTCAAACCAGGTCCAAACCAGGTTAAACAGGTCAAACCAGGTCCAAACCAGGTCCAGGTTCAACCAGGTTCAAACCAGGTTCAAACCAGGTCTAAACCAGGTCAAACCAGGTTCAAACCAGGTCCAAACCAGGTCCAAACCAGGTCCAACCAGGTCCAAACCAGGTTCAAACCAGGTTCAAACCAGGTTCAAACCAGGTTCACAAACAGGTTCAAACCAGGTTCTAAAGCAGGTCTAAAGCAGGTCTAAAGCA
This sequence comes from Chaenogobius annularis, assembly GCA_015082035.1. Taxonomy (NCBI): domain Eukaryota; kingdom Metazoa; phylum Chordata; class Actinopteri; order Gobiiformes; family Gobiidae; genus Chaenogobius; species Chaenogobius annularis. The sequence goes on from BJKM01001133.1 coordinate 67,445, forward strand.
GGTCTAAAGCAGGTCTAAAGCAGGTCTAAAACAGGTCTAAAGCAGGTCTAAAGCAGGTCTAAAACAGGTCTAGGTCTAAAGCAGGTCTAAAGCAGGTCTAAAGCAGTCTAAAGCAGGTCTAAAGCAGGTCTAAAGCAGGTCTAAAGCAGGAACTAAAGCAGGTCTAAAGCAGGTCTAAAGCTAGGTAAAGCAGGTCTAAAGCAGGTACTAAAGCAGGTCTAAAGCAGGTCTAAAGCAGGTCTACTAAAGCAGGTCTAAAGCGGTCTAAAAGCAGGTCTAAAAGCAGGTCTAAAGCAAACAGGTCTTAAAGCAGGTCTAAAGCAGGTCTAAAGCAGGTCTAAAGCAGGTCTAAAGCTAAAGCAAAGGTCTAAAACAGGTCTAAAGCAGGACTAAAAGCAGTCTAAAGCAGGTCTAAAAGCAGGTCTAAAACAGGTCTAAAACAGGTCTAAAACAGGACTAAAGCAGGTCTAAAGCAGGTCTAAAAGCAGGTCTAAAGCAGGTCTAAAACAGGTCTAAAGCAGGACTAAAGCAGGTCTAAAGCAGGACTAAAGCAGGTCTAAAGCAGGACTAAAGCAGGTCTAAAGCAGGTCTAAAGCAGGTCAAAGGGTCTAAAGCAGGTCTAAAGCAGTCTAAAGCAGGACTAAAGCAGGTCAGGTCTAAAGCAGGTCTAAAAGCAGGACTAAAGCAGGACTAAAGCAGGTCTAAGCAGGTAAAGCAGGGCAGTCTCAAAGCAGGTCTACAGGTCTAAAGCAGGAAAGCAGGTCTAAAGTTAAAGCAGGACGCAGGACCTTACAGGGGTCTCTCGTCTTGTTCCGTTGGTGAAAACAGGACAAATGTTGCATTAAAAATGCATGTGTTTGTTTTTCAGTTACACAGTTATTAATAATTCAGAGCGACTTGATTCCGACACCTGCTCCGCTCGAGGAGCACGGGAAACGGAAACACAAATGTAATCGCAAAACACACACCACCAGCGAGAGCGCGGCCGCGTGGGGACTCGGACCTGCAAACGTGGTCCGAGTTTGTCCATGTCCGTGAAAACCCCTCGGCTCGACTCAAATGTGGTCCTATTCGTTCACGCGCATTCTCCAAACCGACGAGCGTGGTTCAGTCACGGAAAAGTAAACAAAAGTAAACAAACTGCGACAAAGACCTGGAGGTTCAACCAAGACCAAGCATGATGGAGACAAAGACGAGTGGCGCCCAAACAAACCTGAAACCCAGAGCTTCACAGAAGAAGAGAATCCTGGATCTTTTCTGTTTCCTGTTTCTGTCGCTCCTGTGTTTACGTGTCGTGTTCGACCAGAGTCTAAAAGCATTTGAAAATGATCGATGGCAAAATCAATACTATCAACCCAGTGGCATCAGAAGTGTTACGAGTGGCATCCTTTAACGTTAGCGGCACGCTGAACCCATAGACATTATATTGTTACAAGAGACACATTTGAACGACGCTGAACATGAAAAACAAACTACATTTTGTCATAAGGAGTTGCAAGACTGATCTCAAAGAGAACTATTAATGGAAAGGTTTTCACTGATATTATAGACCTGATTGAAAACCACTCTGAGGGAACCCTAAGCCACCCTTCATTAGACTCAAACTCAAGAGGCACAGGGGGAACGATAAATAAGAAGGTCTGTAAATCAATGAAGAATATGGGACTGACGACCTCTGGAGGGAGATGAACCCTCGAGCGCGCCAGTACACACACACACACACACACACACACACACACGCACACACACACCCGCACACACACACACACACACACACACACACACACACACACACACACACACACACACACACACTCTCTATTCTATTCAGAATAGATTATTTCTTTATCTTCAATAAAGACTGGTCTAAAATCACCGAAGCAGATGTGATATTAAGACTTCTCTGGAGGAAAATGACACTGGGAAAACTTCCCCGCCCATCCTCTAGGATGCTTCCAAAGCAGTTCTGAGAGGACAAATTATAGCCATAGCCTCTGAAAAAAAGAAAAGGCAGAAAAAGCTAAATGATCTGCTCTTTATCTCAAGAAAAAAATTAATTGTTGGAGGAAAACCATGCAAAAAACGGGAGTCCTAAAATGCTAAAAAAGAGGAGAAATGAATGATCTGACTTCATAGGAAACAGTTAAGGAAATGCTCTTCAACAAACAAAGATATTATGAGAGTGGATCAAAATGTTCTAAATTATTATCCTGGAAACTTAAAAAACAACAAGCTGAAAGAACAATTTTTAAAATGCGAGAATCTGAACCGAACAAGACCAAATTCAATCAATATTTGAATCCTTTTATAAAAAACTTTTTTCAAAAATTCCAGACGATAAAGAAGACGATATAAACTCCTTTCTGGACACCCTCAATTTGCCTGTTATGTCAGAAGAACAAAACAAAAAAATTAGGAGCTGAAATGACAGTTTTGGAAATACAAGGTGAAGATTAAAGAATAATACATCTCCAGGAGCTACGGGACCACCTCAGAGTGGTCTAAAGCTCTAAAGACACACTTAAACAAAGTCAGACCCCCCAGAGTGTGAAAGAAGCCATCAGAGGGAAGGACCGCCTGGACTGTGCCTCATATAGACCATCTCAGTTCTGAATGTGGACTATCGTTTATACGCCTCAATTATGTCCAAAAGAATGGACCAAATCCTCCCAAACTTAATCCACAATGATCAGACCGGATTTATGACCCAACGACAAACACAAGACAACATCAGACCATCTTTACACACAATGAGCCAAATACACAAACAATGAGCCAAATACACACACAACTAAACAAAGTGGAATAAGAAGTCTGGATCTGAGAAGGTTTGGACTCTGTGAGCTGGACTTATTTAAAGTGAAGAACACATTTAAAATTATTTCATAATAAAAAATATTCAGGCTCTTTACGATGGTCCAACATCAAGAATTAAAATCAATGGTCACATGACAGATCTACACAGAATCAGAAGGAGTTTATTTCCATTGTCAATGAACAAAATTCACAAACACAGGAACTTGTCTCGGCCTTAAGGTGCAACATTAAACACTGAGCAATAATAAAACATATATTCAATCAAAAAGGGCATTAAGAGACTATTTAAAAATTACTATCAAATAAAAATAAAAAGTTACAGTTAGATTTACTGACTCTGGAGAGGGGGGTGACACAGGGCTGTGTTTGGTCCCTCCTCCTGTTTGTTTTGTATTTGGAACCATTGGCCTGATTCATTAGATTATACAAAACAATTCCCGGCGTTATAATCGATGGGACGGAACATGAAATCGCCTGCTGCAGATGATGTTCTATTGTATTTGACTAAGCCAGACATTTCCATAACCAATGTGATGCATTTTCTTCATGATGTTGGTCTGAAATTCTCTCTCTCTGGCGCCCCCCTCTGTCCTTTAGATAAACGTACCCATTTAAATGGCAAACAGAATCTCTTACATATGTAGGCGTGGTCCTCCATAAAGAACTGTCAACACTCTTAGAGATAAACTACACTCCTCTTTTCTCCACTATAAAGAAAGACCTTTAAAAATAGACTCTGATCCAGACTTAAGTCTAAGTCAAAGGACTGAAACTATAAACATGAATGTCTCGCCCAGATGTCTCTCTCTGTTCCAGACTCTGTTTGAGTGGAATAAAACTCTCTCTAGATTTGTGTTTCAAGGAAAGAAACCTTGAATCTGATTTAAAACTCTACAATGATCAAAAGAGAAAGGAGGCGGGGCTTGCCTTTATTTCAGCTCCAATCAGAGCGTTGCTGGTGTGACCCAGAATATGAAGCTCAATGGAAACATACTGAGAGTAATGTTGTGCCGGGGGTTCCTGTGCAGGCCTTACTGGCACATGACAGACGCTTGGGTCATGAGGAGGAAGTGAAGAATCCCTGGGTCAAACCTGTGCTTACGACATGGAAGGAGCTGATCACAACATACAACTCAACAAAGAGCTTCAGGTCTTAAACATGTCTGGCTTCTGATCTAAATGTCCCACCGAACAGCACAGACTCAAGGTTTAAAGTCTGGACAACAAAAGGTCTAAAGGTCTTTTTACCAGATTGTAAAGCAGAATCATCTGAAGAACTTTGAAGAGTCGAAAAGAATCCTTTGACTTGGAGGAAACAGGACTTTTATAGGTTTTTACACATAAGGAGTTCTTATAACCAAGAAATCAAAGGATGAAGACCACCAGAGCCTTTTGACTGAAATATGTATTAAAGCTTCTAAATGTGAACTTTAGAGGGGATTAATATCTCACTCCCCTGATTCCATGAAGGGTCAATGGGAAAGAGAGGGTCTTTGTTCTGGCAGATGAAGAGTGGGAAAGTATATGTACATCTCATTGGAGGAATCAGGAATCAGGAATCAGGATATATTTATTGCCATTGTCAATGAACAAATTCACAACAACATAGGAACGTGACTTGATGACAGATGCGACATGAGAGACATGCATAAAGAGCACCGGCCACCAGGGGGGCACGCTTTAGCGTGGCGCCTACTCGGGTACTTGAACTCTTAGAAAATGAAAACGAAAAACAGTTCAGCGATAAGCACACAATGATAAACAACACATATTGAGTACATTACACGAGGTCAACGTGATGGATATTTTCAGTGGATATTGGGGGAGGGGCCACAAACAAGATAACACAAAGATTAGGATGAGGAATGTGGGATGTGCAGACGGTGAGTGAAGGCCAAAATCTTGTTTTGTGTAAGTGTCTGTGTCTTCAGCACGGCCTTGACGCCTGTTGCTCTCCAGCCCGGGGCGAGATAAGAGAAGGGAGAGAGATACAGGGCACAGCAGCGAAAAGAGAAATAAGTACTTTTATACATTTTTGTTGATCAATGATTTACGATCAAAATAATCCAATCGTTTCTGGTCCTCTGTGTGCGATCAGCTTGATTCATTGAGTTCCTGCGTCCGACAGCGAAAAGTTCCCATTTCCTTGATTGAATCCCCCAAAGTCTTTTGCATCTCCGTGGTCCGAAATAAGATGTTACGGTTCAGATCAGTGAGTTGCCACGTGCTGTGCTCAAGTCTCTGTTCGAGTCTTTTCATCCTTTCACTCAAATCCAAAAACCTTTCCATGTTGATATCAGACAGTTGTTGGGTGAATTTTTCTGTCTTCCCATTTTTCCGATAGACCAGGGCGACTCCGAGCCCAATGAGGAGGAATCCTGCTCTCATGAATCCAAATACAAACAGGTCCTCCACATCTTCTATGAGCAGGGGCTCGATGCATAGAACCTGCCAGTTCTTCCAATAGTCCCGAACGTTCCCCGCTGTGGACGTCCCGTCGGGACAGGTTGCTTCTCCCGGGGAAGCTTTTCTCTGGGAAAAAACTTTATCCAATGCCACTCAGAGACCAATCAATTAGATTCATTATTCCGGAGAACAACAGGTGATCAGAGCTCTGTGATTTAGAGGGAAAAAGAGAAAAAACGACGAGAGAGGCAGAAGTAGCAGGAGCAGAGGAAAACACGTTCTGCACAGGAGGGAGGAGTGGACAAGAGAACCACAAAGTCACTTGTTCTGAGGGAATTCTGTTGGAAAAGTGTGTCTCTCTTCTTTATAACCCCATGTCAAAGTGCCCATGACTCACAGGGAATGCAGACTGTTGGAGAAACAGCGCCACCAGGAGGCAAACCACTATTATGTGTTTTGGGATTGTCCTGTTGTTCACACGTTTTGGACTGAGAGCCACAAAGCCTTACTATATCTGGGCCTCAGGACTCCTGCCGTGGACACAACCAGCAGGTATCTTTGGCGCCTCCTCCTGGCAGCAGCGAAAAAGGCTCTCACAAAAAATGGACGACACAAAATGCACCGACGACCAAAGACTGGACTGAGATTAAACTGGACATTCATAAAAGATCACATTCGGACACATTTGACAGATTTTGCACTCAATGTGACATTTTCTCTGGGTTCTGTGGGCCATGATTTCCTAAATTAAATATAAAAAAAGAAAAGAAAAAAATTGAATCTTTACATTATCACGTCAAATGCTTGGGTCGCATTCTGTCAGCCTTATAACGGCCCAATAACAGCCAAATAACGGCCCAATAGCGGCCCAATAGCGGCCCAATAGCGGCCCCATAACGGCCCCATAACGGCCCAATAGCGTCCCAATAGCGCCCCATAACGGCCCCATAACGGCCCAAAAGCGCCCAATACGCCCAATAGCGGCCCATACGGCCCAATATCGGCCCCGTAACGGCCCAATAGCGCCCAATTGGCGGCCCCATAACGGCCCAATAGCGCCCAATATCGCCCAATATCGGCCCTGTAAACGGCCCAATAGCGGCCAATAACGGCCCAATAGCGGCCCATAGCGGCCCAATAGCGGCCCCATAACGGCCCAATAGCGGCCCAATAGCGGCCCAATAGCGGCCCCAATAACGGCCCAATAGTGGCCCCATAACGCCCCAGTATCGGCCCCGTAACGGCCCATAGCGCCCATAGCGGCCCATAGCCCCATAGGCCCATAGCGGCCCCATAGCGGCCCAATAGCGGCCCCATAGCGGCCCAATAGCGGCCCCATAGCGGCCCCCATAGCGGCCCATAGCGGCCCCATAGCGGCCCCATAGCGGCCCATAGCGGCCCATAGCGCCCAATAGCGCCCCATAGCGGCCCAATAGCGGCCCCCTAGCGCCTCTCGGCTCCATCCTGCAGTCGTCTATGAAAATGTGTTTTTGCCATTTCTAACATAAACTAAACTAAAAACACTTGTTTTGCAAACACATACAACAAAATGAAGTCACTCTAAAGCCATTCGAGACAGAAACCATGAAGTACAAAAGTATCAGATAATTGAGCTCCAGAGACACCAGGACGTCTGACTCGCTCTGTCCCAGAACAAGCTCCTCTTTCTGGCACAGAGCGACAGGAACGGCCCTTCCATTTCTTCTGAGCTTCATGTTTACTCAAATTACAGCCAGAGCTCCAGGGACACAGGGAGGCCTCGGCCGCTCCTGCCCCACAGCGGTCTTACTTTTCTGGGCTTCGTGATCGCAGCGACCCCCTCTTCTCCCTGGAGCTTTTGTATTTTTCTGAAAAGCACAATTTGAACAAAACCAAAGTCATCAAGCTCCAGAACAAGTCCAGAACCGCTCCTAATCCAAGTCTAGACCCAGAAAATCCTCAACAATTAACATTTGTCTGATTTCAGCAATTAATATTATCTGATTCAATCTGACGGTTTAATTACTGTGGTGCAGAGAGGACAAAACCAGTCTAAACCAGGTCTAAACCAGGTCTAAACCAGGACTAAACCAGGATTAAACCGGGACTAAACCAGGGCTAAACCGGGATGACTAAACCAGGACTAAACCAGGTCTAAACCAGGGCTAAACCAGGACTAAACCGGGACTAAACAGGTCTAAACCAGGACTAAACCAGGTCTAAACCAGGACTAAACCAGGTCTAAACCAGGACTAAACCAGGTCTAAACCAGGCTAAACAGGTCTAAACCAGGTCTCCCAGCTAAACCAGGACTAAACCAGGACAAACCAGGACATTCTGACTCAAACTGGACTAAAGTCTAAACCAGGTCTGAACCAGGATTATAAATCAATCTATAAAACCAAAGTGTCCAGTCTTAATCTAAAGAGTGGCTGTAAATCGAGGTCTAAAACAGGACTAAACCAGGACTAAAACCAAGACTGAAGCAGGTCCAAACCAGGACTAAAGCAGGTCTAAAGCAGTACTAACGTAGGACTAAACCAGGACCAAAGCAGGACTAGAGCATGACTAAAAGCAGGACTAAACCAGGTCTGAACCAGGCGTGAACCAAGAGGGTCGGCGTGAACTCTCTGAGCCGAGCAGAGTGTCTCTCCCCTGGGCTTCTCTGGCGCTGACGGCTCCGGTCAGTGTGGTGGGGGAGGGTGGGGGAGGCTGGGGAGGGTGGGGGGAAGGGTGGGGGAGGCTGGGGGGAGGTGGGGGAGGGGGTGGGGAGGGCCGACGCTGCAGACCGGTTAGGATTCTAGTCCAGCTCTGGTTCACGCCTGTGGCTCGAAAACCTGAGCGGAATCTGAATGAGCTGCTGCAGAGAACAAGAGGAAAGACCAGGTCTAAAACCAGGTCTAAACCAGGACTAAACAAGGTCTAAACCAGGACTGAACCAGGACTGAACCAGTCTAAACCAGGAGGAACCAGAACCAGGACTGAACCAGGTCTAAACCAGGACTGAACCAGGTCTAAACCAGGACTGAACCAGGACTGAACCAGGTCTAAACAGACTGAACCAGGACTGAACCAGGTTCTAAACCAGGACTGAACAGGTCTAACCAGGACTGAACCAGGACTGAACCAGTCTGAAACCAGGACTGAACCAGGACTGAACCAGGACTAAACCAGGACTGAACCAGGTCTGAACCAGGACTAAACCAGGACTAAACCAGGTCTAACCAGGTCTAAACCAGGACTAAACCAGGACTAAACCAGGTCTAAACCAGGTCTAAACCAGGACTAAACCAGGACTGAACCAGGTCTAAACCGGGACTAAACCAGGTCTAAACCAGACTGAACAGTAAACCAGGACTAAACCAGGACTAAACCAGGTCTAAACCAGGACTAAACCAGGACTAAACCAGGACTAAAACCGGGTCTAAACCGGGACTAAACCAGGACTAAACCAGGACTAAACCAGTCTAAACCAGGACTGAACCAGGACTAAACCAGGACTAAACCAGGACTAAACCAGGACTAAACCAGGACTAAAGCAGGACTAAACCAGGACTAAACCAGACTAAACAGACTGGTTTGGACCTGGACCTGGTTTACCTGGTTTAGACACGGTTTAGACCTGGTTTGGACCTGGTTAGACCTAGTTTAGACCTGTTTAGACCTGGTTTAGACCCTTTCCAGACCTGGTTTGGACCTGGTTTAGACCTGGTTTAGACCCGTTCCAGACCTGATTTAGACCTGGTTTAGACCTGGTTTAGACTGGTTTGGACCTGGTTTAGACCTGGTTTAGACCTGGTTTAGACCCGGTTTGACCTGGTTTGGACCTGGTTTAGACCTGGTTTGGACCTGGTTTAGACCTGGTTTACCTGGTTTAGACCTGGTTCAGACCTGGTTCAGACCTGGTTTTGGGACCTGGTTTAGACCTGGTTTAGACCTGGTTTAGACCTGGTTCAGACCTGGTTGGACCTGGTTTAGACCTGGTTTGGACCCTGGTTTAGACCTGGTTTAGACCTGGTTCAGACCTGGTTTGGAGACCTGGTTTAGACCTGGTTTAGACCTGGTTCAGACCTGGTTTGGACCTGGTTTAGACCTGGTTTAGACCTGGTTTTAGACCTGGTTCAGACCTGGTTCAGACCTGGTTTAGACCCTGGTTTGGACCTGGTTTAGACCTGGTTCCTGGTTTAGACCTGGTTCAGACCTGGTTCAGACCTGGTTTAGACCTGGTTTTAGACCTGGTTCCAGACCTGTTTTGGACCTGGTTTTAGACCTGGTTTGGACCTGGTTTAGACCTGGTTTGACCTGGTTCAGACCTGGTTTTGGACCTGGTTTAGGACCTGGTTTAGACCTGGTTCAGACCTGGTTTAGACTGGTTTCAGACCTGGTTTAGACCTGGTTTGGTTTAGACCTGGTTTAGACCTGGTTCAGACCTGGTTCAGACCTGGTTTAGACCTGGTTTAGACCCGGTTCCGGACCTGGTTTAGACCTGGTTTAGACCTGGTTTAGACCTGGTTTAGACCTGGTTTAGACCCGGTCCAGACCTGGTTTGACCTGGTTTGGACCTGGTTAGACCTGGTTTTAGACCGGTCCAGACCTGGTTTGGACCTGGTTTAGACCTGGTTTAGACCTGGTCCAGTCTCAGGTCTCTGGACTGCGGATTACTTGAGGATTAGGACTTTACTGTGGTTTGTCAATCTTTTATTCGTGGGATTTGATTTTTCCCGTGGATTTGTCTGATCCTCTGAACGCTCTTTTCGCCGCCTTGTCTCGTTTGACCCCTGACCTCGGACCCCTCACCCTGTGTTTTGGGTCCATGAGGGAAAACCAAACACAGCGAGAAAATGCAAACTCCACGCAGGCTTTGCAGTGAAGGCGGTCAAATCCAGTTGACTAAAGGCAAATCACTTGTTCTCTTGCATAAGTCTTCGTTGGCCTAGCCTAGCCGCTAGCATCACGCCCGCTGAATGGACTCGTGATACTCTGGTAACTGGAAGTTCTATAGTCAAAGACGTGAAGCTACCAGCGTCAAGTGTTAGATGTTTACCAGGGGCCAGAATGGGGGACATCGAAGGAAACCTTAGGCTTTTAAGGCAGAGTAGACAGAGGGTCCGCCGAATCGTGATTCACGCAGGCGGTAACGACGCCCGGCGGAGCCAATCAGAGGTGCTCAAATTACAAGTAGGGTTAGGGTGTGTGAATTGGCAAAGACGATGTCAGATACCGTCATATTTTCTGGTCCCCTGCCCAATCGGATCAATGCTGAACTGTACAGCCGCTGATCAGCTGGTTATCTACTTGGTGCCCTCAAAACAATGTAGTCTGTGTTGAAAATTGGAGTGTGTTTTGGGGAAAGCCCGGGCTCATACGCAGGGATGGCATCCATCCCACTTCGGAGGGTACATCCCTTTTAGTTCGGAATTTGACCGATAGCCTTAGTGGTCTCGCGGTGCCCACCCAGGGATGAGCCCCGGGCGCAGAGCAGCAGTGTAAGACGCTCCTCTGTCGCTGAGCTCTCGCCCGCTCTGCCACAAATGAAGTGTTCAGACTCAAGGCAGATAGAGACTGTGTGTGTCCCTCGAGCAAATAAGGCCACAAAGTCAAAGCTCAGAAAAGCTCGTTCAGGCGTCAGACCAAAGAACTTCATAAAAATAACTCTCACAAATGATACAAATAAACAAATAAATAAGTTTGTAAAATGTGGACTGTTAAACATTAGGTCAATTTCCTCTAAAACGCTTTTAGTTAATGAATGAATTAATGATTTGTAACATAGATCTTCAGCTCTAACTGAAACTTGGCTTCAACAAGATGATGATGTCAGACTAAAAGAGTCCACCCCACCCACTCATGTTAACTTTCAGACCCCCAGGAGCACAGGCCGAGGTGGTGGTGTGGCAGTGATCTCACACTCAAGCCCACTCTTGAGTCCTAAAACTAACAATGCATTTCTCTCATTTGAAAGCGTCATGTGATCAATCACATGTCCAAACTGGAGAAACCAAAAAGGAGTCCTGTTCGTGGTTCTCTAAAGACCCCCTGGTCCCTATTCAGTAACTCCAGAAAGGTTCACTGCTGTTGATCAAGCAGAGAGAACTTCAGCCATTATGTCCTCTAGAACGTCATCTTGTGTTCTAGACCCGATTCCAAGCAGACCCCTCAAAGACATTCTCCCAATAATTATAGATTCTATTCTTAATATAATAAATACTTCATTAGAAAGTGGTGATGTTCCACAGTCTTTCAAACATGCAGTCATTAAACCGCTTCTGAAAAAGCCTCATCTTGATCCTGACCAGTTGATAAACTTCAGACCTATTTCAAATCCACCCTTTGTCTCTAAAATCCTTGAAAGAGTTGTAGTTAAACAGCTTTGTCGCCATCTACAGGACAATAACTTATTTGAAGTTTTCCAGTCAGGGTCCAGAGCCCCCCACACACTGAAACTGCACTAGTTAAAGTCACACATGATTTGTTATTAGCTGCTGACGATGGACTGGTCTCAATCCTGGTTCTATTGGACCTCAGAAGCAGCGTTCGACACCATCGACCACAACATTCTACTGCAGAGGTTAGAATCTGATGTAGGCACAGTCTCCGACACAGTCTCCGACACAGTCTCCGACACAGTCTCTTCATTTAAGACCAGGCTTCAAACGTTCCTCTTTGAAATGGCTTATGGTCAGGCCAGTTAGGAACAGGAATAAAGACCTACAGTTTCAGCTCCGCTGCCCTAGGACCACCTCTGGGGGCAGTATGGAGCTGGAGCTCTTCCTCTGATGAAGACCACTTTTGCTGTCAAACCGTTTCCAAGGCCCTCTGAACATTGTTTGATCTGTTTTTCACTGTCGTCCTTCGAGGCAAACGCTGTTGTGACTTTGGGTGTTACAAATATGACTGGTATTTATTGAACTAAAGGCCTAAAGGTCTAAAGGACTAAAGGTCTAATGTTCTAAAGGACTAAAGGTCTAATGTTCTAAAAGTCTAATGTTCTAATGGACTAATGGTCTAAAGGACTAAAGGTCTAAAGGACTAAAGGTCTAAAGGTCTAAAGGTCTAATTTTCTAAAGGAATAAAGGTCTAAAGGACTAAAGGTCTAATTTTCTAAAGGACTAAAGGTCTAATGTTCTAAAGGACTAAAAGGTCTAATGTTCTAAAGGTCTAATGTTCTAAAGGACTAATGGTCTAAAAGGACTAAAGGTCTAAAGGACTAAAGGTCTAAAGGTCTAAAGGTCTAATTTTCTAAAGGAATAAAGGTCTAAAGGACTAAAGGTCTAATTTTCTAAAGGACTAAAGGACTAATGGTCTGAAGGACTAAAGGTCTAATGGTCTGAAGGACTAATGGTCTGAAGGACTAAAGGTCTAAAGGTCAAATGTTCTAAAGGACTAAAGGTCTAATGGTCTGAAGGACTAAAGGTCTAAAAGGACTAATGGTCTAAAATACTAAAGGTCTAATGGTCTGAAGGACTAAAGGTCTAAAGGACCAATGGTCTAATGTTCTAAAGGACTAATGTTCTAAAGGACTAAAGGTCCAGTAGAAAGAACAGTTTGATGTTGAACACTAAAACACTGGACGTGAGTGACAGTTTAAAGAAACGACGTTCAGAGAAAAGGCACCAGGTTCCAGACTTCCAGGTCTCATGTTTTCCAGGTCTCATGTTTTCCAGGTCTCATGTTTTCCAGGTCTCATGTTTCCAGGTCTCATGTTTTCCAGGTTCATGTTTTCCAGGTCTCATGTTTTCCAGGTTCATGTTTTTCCAGGTTCCATGTTTTCCGGTTTAGTCCTGGTTTAGACCTGGTTTAGTCCTGGTATAGACCAGGTTTAGACCTGGTTTGGATCCGGTTTAGACCTGGTTTAGACCTGGTTTAGTCCTGGTTTAGACCGGTTTAGTCCTGGTATAGACCAGGTTTAGACCTGGTTTGGATCTGGTTTAGACCTGGTTTAGATCTGGTTTAGACCTGGTTTAGTCCTGGTATAGTCCTGGTTTAGACCTGGTTTAGTCCGGGTTTAGTCCGGGTTTAGTCCTGGTTTAGACCTGGTTTAGACCTGGTTTTGACCTGGTGTAGTCCTGGTTTGGACTTGGTTCAGACCTGGTTTAGTCCTGGTTTAGACCTGGTTTAGTCCTGGTTTAGTCCTGGTTTGGACTTGGTTTAGTCCTGGTTTAGTCTGGTTTAGACCTGGTTTAGTCCTGGTTTAGTCCTGGTTTAGACCTGGTTTCAGACCTGGTTTAGATCTGGTTTAGTCCTGGTTTTAGTCCTGGTTTAGTCCTGGTTTAGTCCTGGTTTAGACCTGGTTTAGATCTGGTTTTGACCTGGTTTAAGTCTGGTTTAGTCCTGGTTTAGTCTGGTTTAGACCTGGTTTAGATCTGGTTTAGTCCTGGTTTAGACCTGGTTTAGACCTGGTTTAGTCCTGGTTTAGACCTGGTTTAGACCTGGTTTAGACCTGGTTTAGACTCCTGGTTTAGTCCTGGTTTAGACCTGGTTTAGTCCTGGTTTAGACCTGGTTTAGACCCTGGTTTAGACTGGTTTAGTCCTGGTTTAGTCCTGGTTTAGACCTGGTTTAGGTTTAGTCCTGGTTTAGACTGGTTTAGTCCTGGTTTAGTCCTGGTTTAGACCTGGTTTAGACCTGGTTTAGACCTGGTTTAGTCCTGGTTTAGACCTGGTTTAGACTGGTTTAGACCTGGTTTTAGACCTGGTTTAGTCCTGGTTTAGACCTGGTTTAGATATGGTTAGACCTGGTTTAGTCCTGGTTTAGAGACCTGGTTTAGACTGGTTTAGTCTGGTTTAGTCTGGTTTAAGACCTGGTTTAGACCTGGTTTAGTCCTGGTTTAGACCTGGTTTAGTCCTGGTTTAGTCCTGGTTTAGACCTGGTTTAGACCTGGTTTAGTCCTGGTTTAGTCCTGGTTTAGTCTGGTTTAGTCCTGGTTTAGTCCTGGTTTAGTCCTGGTTTAGTCCTGTTTAGGTTTTAGACCTGGTTTAGTCCTGGTTTAGACCTGGTTTTAGACCTGGTTTTAGACCTGGTTTAGTCCTGGTTTAGTCCTGGTTTAGACCTGGTTTAGACCTGGTTTAGATATGGTTTAGTAGACCTGGTTTAGACCTGGTTTAGACCTGGTTTAGACCTGGTTTAGTCTGGTTTAGACCTGGGACCTTTAGTCCTGTTTTAGTCCTGGTTTAGACCTGGTTTAGTCCTGGTTTAGTCCTGGTTTAGTCCTGGTTTAGACCTGGTTTTAGACCTGGTTTAGTCCTGTTTAAGACCTGGTTTAGTCCTGGTTTAGACCTGGTTTAGACCTGGTTTAGACCTGGTTTAGACCTGGTTTAGTCCTGGTTTAGTCCTGGTTTTAGACCTGGTTTAGACCTGGTTTAGTCCTGGTTTAGTCCTGGTTTAGACCTGGTTTAGTCCTGGTTTAGTCCTGGTTTAGACCTGGTTTAGACCTGGTTTTAGACCTGGTTTAGACCTGGTTTAGTCCTGGTTTAGACCTGGTTTAGACCTGGTTTAGTCCTGGTTTAGAGCCTGGTTTAGACCTGGTTTAGACCTGGTTTTAGTCCTGGTTTAGTCCTGGTTTAGACCTGGTTTAGACCTGGTTTAGTCCCTGGTTTAGACCTGGTTTAGTCCTGGTTTAGTAGACCTGGTTTAGACCTGGTTTAGTCCTGGTTTAAGACCTGGTTTAGACTGGTTTAGACCTGGTTTAGACCTGGTTTAGACCTGGTTTAGTTAGACCTGGTTTAGTCCTGGTTTAGACCTGGTTTAGAGTCCTGGTTTAGTTTCCTGGTTTAGACCTGGTTTAGACCTGGTTTAGACCTGGTTTAGACCTGGTTTAGTCCTGGTTTAAGACCTGGTTTAGTCCTGGTTTAGTCCTGGTTTAGACCTGGTTTAGACCTGGTTTAGACCTGGTTTAGTCCTGGTTTAGTCCTGGTTTAGTCCTGGTTTAGACCTGGTTTAGACCTGGTTTAGACCTGGTTTAGACTGGTTTAGACCTGGTTTAGACCTGGTTTTAGTCCTGGTTTAGTCCTGGTTTAGACCTGGTTTAGACCTGGTTTTAGACCTGGTTTAGACTGGTTTAGAGACCTGGTTTAGACTGGTTTAGACCTGGTTTAGTCCTGGTTTAGTCCTGGTTTAGACCTGGTTTAGACCTGGTTTAGACCTGGTTTAGACCTGGTTTAGTCCTGGTTTAGTCCTGGTTTAGACCCTGGTTTAGACCTGGTTTAGACCTGGTTTAGACTGGGTTTAGTCCTGGTTTAGACCTGGTTTAGTCCTGGTTTAGACCTGGTTTAGACCTGGTTTAGACCTGGTTTAGACCTGGTTTAGTCCTGGTTTAGTCCTGGTTTAGACCTGGTTTAGACCTGGTTTAGTCCTGGTTTAGACCTGGTTTAGTCCTGGTTTAGTCCTGGTTTAGACCTGGTTTAGACCTGGTTTAGACCTGGTTTTAGACCTGGTTAGACCTGTTTAGACCTGGTTTAGACCTGGTTTAGTCCTGGTTTAGTCCTGGTTTAGACCTGGTTTAGAGTCCTGGTTTAGTCCTGGTTTAGACCTGGTTTAGACCTGGTTTAGACCTGGTTTAGATGGTTTAGTCCTGGTTTAGACCTGGTTTAGTCCTGGTTTAGTCCTGGTTTAGACCTGGTTTAGACCTGGTTTAGTCCTGGTTTAGTCCCTGGTTAGTCCTGGTTTAGTCCTGGTTTAGACCTGGTTTAGACCTGGTTTAGTCCTGGTTTAGACCTGGTTTAGACCTGGTTTAGTCCTGGTTTAGTCCTGGTTTAGTCCTGGTTTAGACCCTGGTTTAGTCCTGGTTTAGACCTGGTTTAGACCTGGTTTGGTTTAGACCTGGTTTAGACCTGGTTTAGACCTGGTTTAGTCCTGGTTTAGTCCTGGTTTAGACCTGGTTTAGTCCTGGTTTAGTCCTGGTTTAGACCTGGTTTAGTCCTGGTTCAGTCCTGGTTTTAGACCTGGTTTAGACCTGGTTTAGACCTGGTTTAGTGGTTTAGTCCTGGTTTAGACCTGGTTTAGTCCTGGTTTAGTCCTGGTTTTAGACCTGGTTTAGACCTGGTTTAGACCTGGTTTTTAGTCCTGGTTTAGTCCTGGTTTAGACCTGGTTTAGACCTGGTTTAGTCCTGTTAGACCTGGTTTAGTCCTGGTTTAGTCCTGGTTTAGACCTGGTTTAGACCTGGTTTAGACCTGGTTTAGATATGGTTTAGACTTGGTTTAGACCTGGTTTAGACTGGTTTAGTCCTGGTTTAGTCCTGGTTTAGACCTGGTTTAGTCCTGGTTTAAGTCCTGGTTTAGACCTGGTTTAGACCTGGTTTAGACCTGGTTAGATGGTTTAGTCCTGGTTTAGACCGGTTTAGTCCAGGTTTAGTCCTGGTTTAGACCTGGTTTAGATATGGTTTAGTCCTGGTTTAGTCCTGGTTTAGTCCTGGTTTAGTCCTGGTTTAGACCTGGTTTAGATATGGTTTAGTCCTGGTTTAGTCCTGGTTTAGTCCTGGTTTAGTCCTGGTTTAGTCCTGGTTTAGTCCTGGTTTAGACCTGGTTTAGTTCTGTTTAATTAAATTGGAGTCATTAATTGACAACATCAGTTCAATAAAGAGAAACGCACCGAACACACCACAGGCTCTGAACTGGGTCTGAACCGGGTCTGATCTGGGTTTGAACTGCTTACATGGATCAAGGGTCAAAGGAGGAGCAGAACTTCACACAGAACCAAGTCTGGACCAGGACTAAACCAGGACTGAACGTGCTTCATAAATGACGCTCTTTGCAACACATTTTCACTAAACTTTTTATTCAAAATGTGAATGAAACACATCTGCAACGATTCATCGGAACAACTATGACCTCTGACCTCTGACCTCTGACCTTCACTCTGTTTCTCTGATCTATTTGCTGAGAGTTCAAACGGCCATGAAACTTCCTCTTTTAAGTGAACTCTCTGAGCTCCAGAACTGCACAGAGACACGTCCTGACCTCCACCACAGAGACACGTCCTGACTCCACCACAGAGACACGTCCTGACCTCCACCACAGAGACACGTCCTGAACCTCCACCACAGAGACACGTCCTGACCTCCCCACAGAGACACGTCCTGACCTCCACCTGAGAGACACGGCCTGACCTCCACCACCTGAGAGACACGGCCTGACCTCCACCACAGAGACACGTCCTGATCCCACAGAGACACGTCTGACCTCACCACAGAGACACGGCCTGACCTCACACAGAGACACGTCCTGACCTCCACCACAGAGACACGTCCTGACTCCACCACAGAGACACGTCCTGACCTCCACCTCAGACACGTCCTGACCTCCACCACAGAGACACGTCCTGACCTCCCACCTCAGAGACACGTCCTGACCTCCACACAGAGACACGTCCTGACCTCCACACAGAGACACGTCCTGACCTCCACCCAGAGACACGAGACACGTCCTGACCTCCACCTCAGAGACACGTCCTGACCTCCACCACAGAGACACGTCCTGACCTCCACCACAGAGACACGTCCTGACCTCCACCTCAGAGACACGTCTGACTCCACCACAGAGACACGTCCTGACCTCCACCACAGAGACACGTCCTGAAGACACGTCTGACCTCCACCACAGAGAACACGTCCTGACCTCCACCTGAGAGACACGTCCTGACCTCCACCACAGAGACACGTCCTGACCTCCACCACAGAGACACGTCCTGACCTCCACCACAGAGACACGTCCTGACCTCCACCACAGAGACACGTCCTGACCTCCACCAGAAAAGTTTCCTAGTGCAGCTTTACTATGAACAGAAGTCTACACATGAGGTTGAACCTGAGCTTTGGTCTTCAGTGTTAACCTGACCTGTGTTTCTGCCCAACATTCACCAGCTCCAAAAATCCTGCTGTCATCATCAAACCTGAAACATCCAAACCATCGAAACCATCACCATCAGCAAAACCATCGAAACAATCACAATCATCAAAACCATTGAAACCATCACAATCATCGAACCCATCAAATCATCAAATGGATTAAAACCATAGAAACCATGGTCAGAGCTGCTTTAAACACATTTCACACACACTTAGACAAACACACAGTTCTACAAATATGACACACATTATTCTAAAGTGTCAAACTCACTTTCGCTCAAAGACACTTTTGTGAAGCTCAAATTCTATTGAAATGTTCTCAACGACATGTTTCCACCTTTGGCATTTGAACATTGAAACTCTTGAAGACTTCAGACCGATTCAGATGTTTCATGTTTTGGAGACTTCCTTTTGAGAACGTTCTTCTGCGGAGCCTTTAAACGTCTTCAGATCCCGTGTTCTCCTGCGCGGCTCATTCTCCCGGTTCGTCTCCCTCAAGCCTCCGGTTTGCTCCGGTGAGCTCGTGCGCAGACAGCTGATAAACGCGCTATCGATCGGTCGGTAAAACGGTCCCAGAGCAGCAGCTCGAGGCTTTAGACGTGTTTAATTAAACGTGTGCGGTGTAACGGGCTGCGGGTGCGACTCCCGATCCTCACGCCGCCGTAACAACCGACACAAAACGCATTTCGTTCCGTTTCACACCGCGTCTCCCCTAAACGGCCCCGGAGCCTGATCAATACGCTCCGCACGTCCCGGAATGTTAATGTTCCGTATTGTCCGCGCAGACCGCGCTCCGTCACACCATCACGGACATCACGGAGCTCGGTCTGGACATTCAACACGTTTCACCCTCACGGCACCGCAGCGGGACAGAGCGTCAAAAACAGAGCGTCAAAACCACCGCGTTCCACTCACCGTCCGCCGCGTGCGTCGTCCGGTGAGAGCGTGCAGCAGCAGCGTCAGCAGCAGCGGTCCACACCCGGTCCTAGTCCCCCACAAGCCCTGCACACACCCGGCCACGGCGCGCTCCATGCCGCCGGCTCCACAGCTCCAGAGAGGCCGGCGAAGGCGCACCCAAACCCGGGCAGCGACGCGTGAAAAGCCCCACGTTCTCCGGGCCAAAACAATCCACAAAATCCAATTAGTGATCCGGGAAAAGGGCGAGAAATCCACCGCCAAATCTAATCCAGAGCCCGTGATGAGTCAGGGCGAAGAGGGGAGACTCTGCCCCCGAAACAAGCGTCCGAACCCCGGGCACAGATCCTCCTCCGGTGCGCGTCCCGGTCACGTCCCGCGGAGCATGTCTCTGTCCGCGCACAGCTGACAGCGGCGGCACGGGCAGGTCCGGAGTGTGGCGGAGGAGCGGCGCATGTGCGTGAGTGCGTGTGTGTGTGTGTGTGTGTGTTGTGGTGTGTGTGTGTGTGTGTGTGTGTTGTGTGTGTGTGTGTGTGTGTGTGTGTGTGTGTGTGTGTGTGTGTGCGTGTGCGTGTGAGTGAGTGAGTCTGTGCGTGAGAGTGTGCGGCGGAGGATGAGGAGGCATTGATCTAAAGAGGGCGGGGGAAAACACGGCAGCGGCCCCGGAGGAGACGCTTTCCCGGGGAGAGTGTGAGGAGCACCGCTGCCCCTGTGGTCCATCCCGGGAGCTGCAGCTGGTCCAGATGTTTCTGCCTGGGTTCATAAAACAGACTGTGGCGGGATCCCCCAGACTCTAGTCTTTCATGTGTTCTTGTTTGAGACTCACCCTTTAAGACAGACTAAACTACAATAAATCACCGAAAAAATGAACAGCCGATCACTTTCCCCTTCTTCTTCTGCTTGAGCCGGGCCGCCGCCGGGGGGGCCGGGGGGGCCGCCGGGGGGGCCGCCGGCCGCCGCCGGGGTTCTCCCCCACCCCAGACACTTCCTCCGGGGGGATCACGAGGCCAAAGAGACAGACCCTCCAGCGTGTCATGGGTCGTCCGAACAGATGGAGCAGCGGCTCCACTCCGAGCTCTCCCGCCACTGCTCTTCCTCA
>BJKM01001134.1:0-93199 GCA_015082035.1 Chaenogobius annularis
GTCTCTTTCGGCACTCTCTATGTTCTATATGTTCTCTCTCCATACTCCCCTTTCTCTGTCATCACCCTCTCTCGCTATCTCTCTAACACACCTTTATTCCACTCCTCTCTACTCTAATTCTCTCTCTCTCTCTCTCTCTCTCTCTCTCTCTTTCCATCTCTTTGATTTCATTTTCTCCATTCTCCCCCCTTTTTCCCTTTTTCTCCCTCACTCCCTCTCTCACCTCTCTCTCTCTCTTTCTCAGTTTTACTCACTTTTCTCTCTCTCTGCCTCTCTCCCCAATAACCTTCTCTTCATCTTTTCTTTCCCCTCTCTCTCGCTCTCTCTCTCTTTGCTTTTATTTTCTCCATCCCCCTCTCTCTCTCCCTCTCTCACCCATACCTCGTTTAATTATCTTCAGTCTTCCAACTCTCTCTTAATCCCTCTTACACCTTTATTCCACTCTCCCCACACTCTCTTTTTTTCCCTTTTATTCTCTCTCTCTCTTCTCTCTCTCTCTCTCTCTCTCTCTCTCTCTCTCTCTCTCTCTCTCTCTCTCTCTCTCTCTCTCTCCCTCTCTCTCTCTCGACACTCTCTCTCTCTTTCTCTCTTGCCTCTCTCCCATAGTGCGACCTGCAGGCCAATCAGCCCGCTTGGATCTGAAATGCTACCTTTTTGTTTTAGTATCATTAGAAGGTTAGCTCACCCCTCATTGGTTTTCCGTCTGGGCAGGAGCTTGTCTCCCTGTGTGATTCGCCCCTGGTTTTTTGTTCTCTGGATACGATCAGAGCCTATAGAGAAAGGACGTAAAGATCCAGTGATTCAGGCGGCTGAGCACAGAGGGAGGTGGAGAGATGTGGGCTTTGAACAATAATGATGTTGAATCACTTGGTATTGCGTCACTGAAAATGTGAAAGTGGATAGATAGGCCTCAACACAGACACTTTCTATTCCTCTGAAATACTGATACTGATATTTTTTCATATGCTAAATCTTTTATTTTTCAGTCATTTCGCTTTCAGGGACCCTGCAACTAAATATCCTATTCCCGACCCACAAGGAAGACCTATATAATCCACTTGAGTAGTCAAACGTTTTGTTTTAATGTGTCAAGAGTTGAAAAGCAAAGCAAATGTGACCTTTATCTACAGCCGGGCCCTTGACCAGCAACATAAGTTATGCTGTCACGCTAGGGCTGGCAATATGGTAAAAAAATCATCGCAATTTGTTTCCCTTGATCAATCTCGATTCTTTGCAAAAAACAAAATAAAAATGGGTTTCGGTTTTGAATGCGTGATCATAAACAATACAGACTTTCAATCATTGCAATTTAACACTAAATATAACAAAATTTCTTCCTCCAAAGTCTGAATTCTGCGCCGAACCTCATACTTTTACTGGAAGAAAAATATGGACTCTAAATACACATACATTTTAGTTTATATCTAAGTAAGTCTTGTTTTCCATGGTTTGCTGTTAAATGCATTTAACCATTTTCCTCAATTCCTCACATTGCATACAATATGTTAAACACGCTTTAATCCTTGCTTTCTCCAACTCTGAAACTTCCTCTGACAGTGAATCTCCAGTGACTCTTGAAATGATCTGCGGAGGGTGGAAAAGGGCGTCTGTGCTAAGACGGCTCATTTGGGATGTTCACAAGAGTATTTCATTTTGGGGAGATGGAGAAGCTAAGCAGATTATAAAGCACAGTTTTTCACTTTATCTCTCACTCGCCTGACGTCCCTGTTTGATTGGCTGGGACATCCTTATCATGTTTGCACAGGAGCTGAGCAGACAGGACATGTGCCTGTTTCTCTGAGGGAGGCAGGGAGGACATGCAAAAAAAAAAAAAGAGGGAGGGTCATTACAAATAGTCTCACAGTTCTCACAGTTATTAAATATGGGAATAGAATATGTGTCTCACCTATACTGTACAACTTTTCTGATTTTCTCTTTGCTTTGTATACATATATTTGATTACATCATGCTTTTGATTAACTTTAGAAATAAACCAACATTTCAGCCATTCATGTTATTAGGTAATTTTGTTGCACTGAAATACCTTGAAATACTTGGCATCTTTACAATGCAGAAGAATGGAAGAGATGGTGGAAAATTCTTCAGCAAACTCAACAGATCCAAAGGCAAGCTCAACCAATAACGTGAGTCCAGCAGGGTGGCAGCATCATATCTGGGGCCTGGATGAGATCCACAACAGCTCGCTTCATGAATTAGTCATGGTTTTTGAAGAGTAACTCAATTACAGGAGGAACAGGTGTGGAACAAAAGGAGCACACTTAAAGGAAGTTGTCCAAGTCATTGAGCCTCATTGAGAGTGACCCGCACTGGTCCATAATAGGCGTCATTGAAGGAGCTCAAAATGCGAGAGTGAGAGAGGGAGGAACGGCAGAAGTTGCTGATATAAAAAAAACCTTCATGAGAAAGCATATAAAACCTGCAGACTAGAGGATGCGCCTCTCCCGAAGCCGCTGGCTCTCAGTGGTGGGAATGCTGGAGTTGGGAGGGTCGACTTTGAGGTGACATTGACGCTATAGATGAGCGCAAGCATCGTGCGCTCCTTGTTACGTCCCGCTCACTCCAGCGCAGACGGCGGCAGCTCCTTTCCCGTCTTCTTCTCTGCCCCTCTCTTTTCAGCACCACCGCTTTAAGGACAGCACCTCGCTCTCCGCGCGCACTCCGCCTGTGGATCATACCGTTTTGTGGCTCGTTCGCTTGTCGCAAACTTTACTGTTTTTCCCCATCTAAATCTGCACGGGAAGTAACTTTTTAAGCACATTTTCACTGGGAATAAATCTGGCGGAGAAAAGTACAGAGCTGTAAGTATGTGAAAAAAGACGCGCATTCTTCTCTCGGCTGAAAGGCATTGACTGGAGTTCACTAAGGAACAGGAGCGGAATTCTGACAATTCTTTGGCATTTCGCACGGCTGTGCGCAGCGCTTTATGCAAATGCTCAAGACGCACTGGGATAATTACCTTATTTTTCAATTATTGAAACAGTTTTACTGATAACCAAAATGATTCTATAAAGCATGTTAAATTTGACGCTCGTAAAATAATTTAAACCCTATGTGAATAAAAGAGAAGATGGGCATGTTGTATTGTATTTAGGGTATTTAGTTTCAAAATTGATAAATTGGACGCTAGATTACGGGTGGTTCTGCTAAACTGATGATAAAATGCAATTTTACTCATAACGCACCCATAATCTTAAATGGCGGGTAACGTGCGCGTGTGTAATTTACATATAAAATGGTACATTAGGCAGATAAAAACATACATTATAGATTGTATACTGATAAAACATGATAACAGTAATTAAAATAAAGCACCTCTAAAATGGGCATTTAGTTTAGAGCCAGGTTGAGGCAGTAAAGGCCAGTGACTTATGAGTGATTAATGAAACGTCGTGGTCGCGTCTGACTCTAAATGTGTTTAATTGCTCGGCTCTTGTCGCGCGGCAGCGGGAAGTGGGCCATTGAATTTAGAGCAGAATGAATCAAGGACAAGAGCAGCCTTTAAATTCCAGCCGCAGCTTCCACTCGAGGCGCTTCACAGTGACTCGTATTGAGCTTTGTGTGGTCCAGAGTTCACCGCTACTGCTCTCTGCATGAATGAAATATTACTGTGTCTTTCCTTAATAGAGGTCAAAGTGATTTGAATAAATGCAGAAAACTGACTAGATCTTTATTTTGATAAATTGTATTATTTGCTATTTTCATTTAATTAACAAATATGCACAACTTATTCGGTATCTTATTTTACTTTAATTAAATCTAGACACAGTTGACAATGCCTTTGGCCCTCTTTGTCCTCTAACGGCCCTCTCTCGTTGCCAGGGTGATCTTGTCATTCATCTGACCTGAAGTTTCCGGGACGGAGCCGCTGTCCCTCTTCTCACGAGGTCAGGGCTACTTGCTGCAGACGCACTCTGACCATGGCGACGAACGGAACCAAAGCCGCGGATGGACACGTCTTAACGGAGACGGTGACAGACGCACCTGACGCCACCAACACTTGCAGCACGCCAAACGACAAACCTAAAACACTGGTGGTCAAAGTGCAGAAGACGAAATCGGATATACCGGAGAGGGAAACGTGGGGTGGAAAATTTGACTTTCTGCTCTCTCTTGTGTGGGATACGCAATCGGACTGGGAAATGTCTGGAGATTTCCGTATTTATGTGGAAAGAACGGAGGAGGTAATCAGGAATATTTGCCATTTTTCATTTTCAAACAAGTGCAATGATCTTTTCAATTTGATCATGGATAATAACAACTACCACGTGGCCCGTTACAACAGGCCTAAATCCAATTTTGTCCCGTGCGTATTTACGCACAGGCCTCGCTTTTGGAGCGCCCCGATGCACTGTTTCCATTTAAGTTTATGTGTGGATCCCGTTCTTTGTTCTCTTACACGCCTTTACCTCTGATCTCTCGTTTAGGGGCCTTCTTGATTCCATACTTTTTTGACCCTCGTATTTGCTGGCATGCCCCTGTTCTTTCTGGAAACGGCCCTTGGGCAGTACACGTCCATTGGAGGGCTTGGTGTGTGGAAATTGGCCCCTGTGTTCAAAGGTAATGCATGGTTCACGCTCTATGAGCTAAATAACTCAAATGCAGCATTATATATATATATATAATATATATATATATATATATAATATATATATATATATATATATATATATAAAAAAAAACAATGCCACCTATTTTTCAGGTGTGGGTCTGGCAGCTGCTGTCCTCTCCTTTTGGCTCAATATCTATTACATTGTTATCATTTCCTGGGCGATTTACTATCTGTACAACTCCTTCACCACTGTGAGTATGCCATAAAAATATTGCTTCTCTTGTCTGGGAAATCCTTCTCACCACCTTAGTGTCCTTAAAATGTCTGTGTTGTATTTTTTAACATAGTAACCTTTTGTCGCATATGGCAGGCGTCTTTCTTTCCCAGCACTTGTTACATAACAGACATTTATTACTTCCTTTCCCACATAATTAGCGCCTTACAAGAGGTATTGATAAATGCATTTGGCGATGAGGCATTCAGTCGACTAAGAGAGCATGAAATCCCAATGTCCCGAATGAGCATTGTGGACTTGGCCGGTGGACAGACATGCAGAATGGGACTTAGCTGTGGGAGAACGCTTTTGCTAAAAAGGATCTTGATTTTTTTCCCCCTCCTTTTTCTTAAATTTTTAGGAGCTGCCATGGCAGAGCTGTGGCAATCCCTGGAACACCGATCGCTGCTACACCAACTACAGCATCACGGACACGACTAATCTGACCAGTGCAGTGGTGGAGTTCTGGGAGTAAGATCTCAATATTCAGATTGGATGTTTCAGATTTAGGAATGTGATGATGTTACTCTACCAGCTTTATTCCTGCATCATAAGTAATACCCAATAATACACAAATACATTATATTAGTGATGAAATCCAAATCATCTATCAATAAACCATATAAAAAGATAACAACTTAATTTTCCTTGACACTAACTTAATGTGTCATACAAGCCTAAATGTAAATTATTTGAAACATAGAAATGTGGTATTTTTCAGAGAAATATCAAAATGGAAAGTCACATCAAAATCTCAGGGCATGAGCCAAGGTCCATTATCCCACAATAACTGGACCCCCAAATCTGTATATTAACAACTAACCCCTCCCCACACTCATCCACCATCTCAATTTTAAATGTGATCTGAAATAAACCAATCCAATTTTACATTAGTGGTAAAATGTGAGTTGGTTTGCGTGACTAGCTGTGACTGTTTACAACAAAAAACCTTGGGGTAATATTGCATATATCTGAATATTTGCACATGCATGCATGCCACTGCTTATGGTGGAATATCAGCTAAAGCCCCACAGCATGCAGTAATGTGCCCCTGGTGTGTGCCCACAGACGTAACATGCACCAGCTGACCGATGGCCTGGAGAAGCCCGGAGAGCTCAGGGTCCCCTTGGCCATCACACTGGCCATCGCATGGGTGCTGGTCTATTTCTGCATCTGGAAGGGGGTCAGCTGGACTGGAAAAGTAAGTGTCAAACAACACAGTGTAGATAATGTAGATCAAGTGTTCCTATAATGGCATATAACGGTAGGCGAGTACAAACAATCATATTGTAATTATTGTATCTTGATAAGAAAAAAAAAGTTACATTAGTAACTTGAAATACCAACAAAAGCAATAGTCTAGAAACCTTGTAATCATGTTGGAGACCATTTTGTTTGACATTTGTTTTCTTGGAAGACATAGATCAGGGGTGTCAACCTAATTTTTGTCCGCAGGCCGAATTTCGATGCTCAGGCTGGGTCGCGGGCCGACCAAAAACCTAAAAAATAAAACAATAAAGCTTTTATATAGCCGAGTAATTGTTATATGTGGACACTGTTGCACAAATTTGCAGCAGGTGAAAGACTGACTGTCCATATTCATGCATCAGCAGCAGGAACAGGACCATGGACTTATGATTTGATTCTGATATGCTGTACTGAGGTGCACAAACGCAAAATGAGCTAACTATTTTTATAGTTCAATATAGTTCAATGAAGTGAATCAAATGAGTGCTTGTGTTTGTTTTCACGGTCACATTAGTGTGGACACAGTCAGAGCGCACAGCAGATTTGACCTGTTGCTCCAAATCTGTCCAGGTTTGCACTTGTTTGGATGTTTTCTTCACAGAGCTGTTCTTAGTTAGCTCCACATTAGCGCCGCTTTTAGCACAGCTCTAGGTACCACAAAACCGTCTCCTGTCTTTCTTCCACGTGTTTCCCAAAACTTCACTTCCCTTTCCCCACTCACACCTCTGCTCAAGTCTGTAAAGTGCACACCCGGCACTTCTCAGCCCTCAGGCGCGGGGGAGGGACAGCTGCTGCAAAGGACTGTGAGGCGTGTAGTTCTAGCGATAAAAACGGTATATATCTATCAGAAATTAATGAATCTAAATTAGAAATGTTTTGCGGGTCGGTTGGAAACATCTGGGGGGCTGGATATGGCTCGCGGGCCGCATGTTTATCACTCCTGCTTTACAGAATAAGGGTAATCTGCATGGACACAGTTTCTAAGTGTGTCAAATATGATAATACTATGCTTATGCAATATTGTCTACAACAAGGGTTCCCAAAATTTTCAGGTCAGAACCCAGCAAAATAACCATGAAACTGACTCTAGACCCCCACAGCAAAATTAAATAGATCTCTGTATAATAGGAATAATAAATAATTGGAAGTTTCAAACCATTTAGAAAGATTAAAAACAGTGTAATAATTTTAACATTGCATCTTGAAATCAAACCCAGGGGTTCCCAACCCCCACTTTGGGAACCACTCATCCACAATGCTAGAAATGATAAAGGAGGCGGAGCTTCATTCCTGTCAATCACCAAACCATGCAGATGATTGGTTGCTGTTGAAACGTGCCATTTTGTAAGCAAGTTAGCAATACTGATGGTTCTTTTAAGTCTGTGTTCAACCTGTTTTGCCCTAAATTAAAACTATTTACTAACATAAACACCCTTTTATGTATAATGTATAATTTATTTCATATTGATGATGTTGCAATTAGTATTTATAGTAAACAAATTCTAGTACGACTGCATTTAAAAGAAATAAAACAAATGGAAATCTCTGTAGCCCACTGCTTGGCCACTCCGCTGATGCTATCTCTTAAATTGGGAATATTTGACTGTGCCATTGTACAATCTGCGCCTCTGCAAAATCATTACGAAGCTCGCTTTATCTCCCCTGATCTGATTCTTGCTGACTTTGATAGCAAATGTGTAAAATTAGTCGCGATAAGGCGAGAACCGTGCAGCGGGAGTGTGCTGAACCCAAGCGTAGTGGGGTCAGCGTGCCTCGAAGGAGCAGCGGACTAGGTCACTACAAGTGCGCTACTCATGCATGAAGCGAACAACTCTTCACTTTGTCTATCTGGTTTTTTATGCCTTTTAGGATAATTGCATGATTTCAGCTCATCATGTCATGTTTGTCTGTGCAGGTCGTGTATTTCTCAGCCACCTATCCTTACTTCATGCTCGCGATCCTGTTCTTTCGCGGCATCACTCTTCCAGGAGCGATAGATGGAATCAAATTCTACATCACGCCCGAGTTTAGCAAACTTAAGGAGTCCGAGGTAAGCTGATGTTTTTGGCAAACACACGCACCCATAAATATCTAGCCAAGTGTTTCATAAACAAGCTTGCTTCCTGTAATAAACGCTGCATTTTCTAATCCGGCAGGTGTGGCTGGATGCTGCCACTCTCAGATTTTCTTCTCCTACGGTTTGGGATTAGGCTCGCTGATTGCTCTTGGCAGCTATAATACCTTCAATAACAACGTCTACAGGTGAGCAATCAGAAATATGATGACATTTAAAGCTTTACCTAAATACACATTGCCTTTTACTGCTCCAAAATCCTCCAACTGCAACAACAAATTGACCTTTCCACTAAGAGATCATACATTTCGAAAATATTAAACCCAGAATGAATCTGTGGTTGAAATGTTATTCAAATATGTGATGCACTATGCAAATTACACAATGATTTCAGATTTGTTTAGATTTTCTGTTAGTTTTCCTGGACCTATCAACCACTTTCTAATCTGAATACAGTGTTCATAACTGGAGCACCACTTTTACAAACATGTATAGATTATTTATATTTGTTGTGCCAGTCCAAAGCAAAGATAAATGTAGAGAGTAGCATTAGGAAGAGAATCTGATGTAAAACTTTTATTATCAGAAATACAAATAATTTACAAGGCGAGTTAGGATGCATATTATCTGCAACTATTTGTATTTTCATCTCTAATCATGTCATTCAGTTGAACCTAAATATGCAACTTGATATACATATGTGCAGAGCATTATAGTATTTTACATTACAGAAAAATGCATTTCATATTATGCAAATGTATTCTTCACGGATTACAGTTTTGGTACCTTGCCAACATGGTGTCTAGTCTATAATGTGTAACCAAATGAACAACAAATACATATTTGAATAATCTTTTCTTTGCCAATTTAAAAATGCACATACAATACAATACAATATACTTCATTGTCCCCTTGGGAAATGTGTCTTGAACTCATGCTGTAGTGCTCTAGTTTTCTCTTCTTGCCACATTCTATAATCTTAGTTTGTAGAGATGTTGGTACACACATACTGGGTTGTACTCCAGATGCCCTACCTGATCCTACCTTTTTTATACAGATTAAGACTCGTAATGCAATGGTGTTTTTCAAATGTTGTAACGTGATGAAGTCCCTCTCTCAGGTGGGCCAATATTCCTATTTTAAGAAGAAATACCTTCAAAATATCTCAAAATGTTCCGCTTGATCATTTATTTTGGGTGCATTCACTCTGGTCCGAGTCTGGTCTTTGTTTGAGCTGTGTTTAGTCTTGCTGTAGAAGTGGTTTAGTCCTGGTTCAGTCCTGGTCCAGTCAAGGTTGAGCTCCAGATTTAGTTCAAGGTTTAGCCTCAATTTAGTTCAAATTTTTGAAATGTATTGGCAATCTATTGGTTATCTCATCTCATAAGTATTCAACCACAACACAAGATCAACATATTGGACATAAATAACCTTTATACAGTAAAAGATACAGCAGTTACATAATAATAATTACAAAGGGTGAAAAATAAACGGTATTCAGACTCTTAATACAAAATAAAGTAGGGAAGATATCAAAACATGTGGGTCGAATAAAGTTTAAATATACAGATTTATACATGTACAAGTAAAATAAAATTATTCCGATAGATTGCCGTTATCCAAAACCCAGAAACAGAAATTATTATACTCAAATTCAACATAAAAACACCACACATCCAAACGATTGTAATTGACAGACGTAAAAATAAACCCCTTGTAGTCTTAATGCATTCAGACCGGTGTGCTGGATTCAAAAATGGCGTCCCTCTCCCTCCCTCCCTCCCTCCTCCCTCCTTCCTCCTTCCTGCCCTTCACCAATGTGTGACCGACTGATAAGACGTTGATACCGGAGTGACAATGGCAGCTTGTGTCCCCTACAGAGACTCCATCATTGTGTGCTGCATCAACTCCTTCACCAGCATGTTCGCCGGCTTAGTCATCTTCTCCATTGTGGGCTTCATGTCCCACGTGACAAAGAAAGACATTGCAGACGTGGCCGCCTCAGGTAATTGCAATCAATGTTCAGCTTGATGGTGTCGCGAGGACGCACATAGGAGGCATTTGGATGAGTGCAAGGAGTCATTTTTGTGAAGAGGGTGTTAATGTTGTATATTAAAGTTAAGTTTAATTTAGGTTCAAGCTTTTGGTGTTTGTTTGAGCAGTGGTTCACAAATAGTAAGTAGCAAAGTGGACCACAGGAAAGTTGTTTTTATATAAAAGAGACATATTTACATACCAAAGAAGAATAGTTTCTTAGTCATAAAGATGAGGACCACATTCATAGAAGTTGACATTGTCTAGTAGTTAAATTTTTCCACACTATAAAAATATGAATTCAAAATGTATATTTTCATCCTCGTAAAGGAGCTTTACCTGATTTTAATTTGTTCTAGTCAAGATAAACGCTCCTTACATCATGCATTGTATGATAAAAGCAGCTAAATAAGCAGCTAAACAATAAACCACAGAGACTATAATATATAATATAGGCCTTTTACGAAGTATTTTTTGGGGTATTATCTAATAGAGATGCTGCTGACAGGATCACCTCTTTTCGTCCAATCAGACACATTGTTCACTACCATCACTATTAGATTCCAGATCAGTTGATTCCCGATCATGGTGCATCATCAAGTGTGACAACATTTTAAAAGTTTTTCTGTGTTTTCATTGCAACCAGACCAATGTCCACGTCTCCTCCTGTTGTCTCCTCCTGTTGTCTCCTTGTGTTGTCTCCTCGTGTTGTCTCCTCCTGTTGTCTCCTGTTGTCTCCTCCTGTTGTCTCCTCTTGTTGTCTCCTCCTGTTGTCCCTCCTCCTGTTGTCTCCTCCTGTTGTCTCCTCCTGTTGTCCCTGTTGTCTCTCCTGTTGTCTCCTGTTGTCTCTCCTGTTGTCTCCCTGTTTCTCCGTTTTGTTCTCCTGTTGTCTCCTCCTGTTGTCTCCTCCTGTTGTCTCCTGTTGTCCTGTTGTCTCCTCCTGTTGTCTCCTCCTGTTGTCTCCTGTTGTCTCCTGTGTTGTGTCTCCTGTTGTCTCCTCCTGTTGTCCTCCTGTTGTCTCCTCCTGTTGTCTCCTGTTGTCTCCTGTTGTCTCCTCCTGTGTCTCCTCCTGTTCTCCTCCTGTTGTCTCTAAATGGTTCAATGTTGTAACATGCCCCTTGTGTAGGTCCTGGATTGGCGTTTTTGGCGTACCCCGAGGCAGTGACGCAGCTGCCTATCTCCCCTCTGTGGGCCATCCTGTTCTTCTCCATGCTGCTTATGTTGGGCATTGACAGCCAGGTAATAACCATTTGGGCCTTGGGGTACAGTTTATGAGCATGTTCCAAAAGCCTCTGTTACCCTCCCAATTTAGTGATTGACAGGTTCCTTTCCTTATCCTCTTGATGTTTGAGCTTGGAGCATTTACATTCATGCTCAATACATAAAGCAAGCATTTATTTCACAAATTACAGTATTATTTTTATAACATGCAACCACAACAACAAAGAAATATATTGAAAAAATACATTATACATAATATCTGATTGTATATTTGTTTCTCTTCGCTCATCAGGAGGTTTAAGTTGGTTGCTCCCACACATTTCAGATGAAGTATATTTTATTTTCAAGCAGGACCGATGCTAGCCGTTTGGACGCCCAAAGCAGAGACGCTCATTGGTGCCCCCATGACTCCAACCCAATAATGCATATGGGTTTGATGTCTGTAATACAACCTTAAAGGGACTATTTTATAAGTTAAATGTTATAAATATTGCATAAATCACAATCCTACGTGTGGTTTGGGGCAAGAAGTTTTCAACAAAAATAATACAAATGTATGTATTCTGGTACATTTTAGATGTAAGCAACTCACTACACATTACTGAGTGCCCCCCACAGTTCCTACATTTTCTTGCTCCACCCCTGCTCCACCCCAACTCCGCCCCTGCCCCTTGCTGTGGAGAGAGAGAGCGGCAACACTTGCTTTGAACTGATAAAAAACTGATAAAAGACAGAGTAGGCCTGCTGTAGGCTTCCACTTTATTTGCAAAAAAGAACAAATATGCCGCACACATACCCTAACGTGTCAATCAATCCAAACTGTCTGGTCAGGTCATTGCCCTTCGCAGTGCGCGTTATGTGCGCGATGGGAGCGGAGGCAGTGTTTTCATGATGAATTGTATGATTTTCTTACATATTGCCTTTTCTGTGTTGTGAATAAAAGCACTTCAAAAGCCAACAGTAATAAAATACATGACTTCTGCTTTTTCTCTTGCAGTTCTGTACAGTGGAGGGCTTCATCACAGCGCTGGTGGACGAGTTTCCCCGAGTGCTCCGAAAACGCAGAGAAATCTTCATCGCTGTGGTCTGCCTCATTTCCTACATCATTGGACTGTCCAACATCACACAGGTACACACTAAGATTGACATTGATTTTCACGTGTGATTGGGTGGGATTGGATAGCAGCTGAAAAACGGGTAGAGCGAGTCCGTTTACAGTATATTAATGGGTTTGAGAGGCGAAGGTGGACAGATAAGTGACAATTAGTAGGAAATACAGGTTAGAAGTATGCTCTTATATGGTTAAGTAATGTCTAGATTATAGATTTACAGCTACATAAAGAAGAACTTTTCTGAGTAGTTATCAGACTCCTACATGAGTAAAATATCATATGTGCAGTAATATGTTTAACAACGTGACTGTACTCATGAGTAAAAGTCCACAAAAAAGCTTTGTGTTGACAATATAAAAGTATTTCAACATTTGTTGCTTTGCTCTGTCAGATATGATTTCATTTTTCAATGTTTGTGTCGATCCTTTGGAAATACCAGAATATGTGCACTATTTCATGTTTTGTCTGTTTGATTACACTTACTTTAAAGCTGCATTATATATTTTTTCTGGCAGAGGTCCACTATCTGCTTGTTTTATGGAGATGTTTTTGCAGGGATGTTCCACAGCATGGTGAAAATTACATATATCAAATGTATTCAATTAGAGGTGTTTCATCGTCAAAAATACCTTGGAAAAACATGCATTCCTACTGTGAGCTGTTGCCCCTCCGCAGATTTGACCTGCTTGTCTCCACGGAGATGTTTACTGCCATACTGTGGAACATTACAGACAAAGCAATAACATCTCGATGGAGACAAGCAGGGGGCTTGCGACACAAAAAAGTGGTGTACCTTTGAATAATAAATCAGCTGTGATGTCCAAACATTTACTCTTACAGTTACTTTGACTTGAGAAGTACCGGTAGTTCCCCCCAAATACTTGTGCAGAAGGCGTAAAAAACATACCTTGCCTCATTGGTCTTATGTAATGATATGAAAGTCTTATTTTGTTAGCTGTTATGTCATTATTCAGGCCAGTGTTACAGTAGAATCATTATCTCCTCTCCTCCTCATTTTGATTGACACAGATTCACTTAATCTGTAATAGAAACCTGCAAAAGTAGGTCTTTAGTGGTGTCTTACTAAGCTCATTATGTTATTAGGCCATGATTCAGTGTGGTAATTGTTTCACAGTTTCTTAGATAGGCTATACGTCTGCAAAGATATGCATGTATTAAGATGTTCAATCCGACACATTCTGATAAGTAAATTATTTCAGATTTCTTCTCTAATTATCTATTATCTACACAGGTATAATGTTCTTTATCTCAGTGCCTTGTAAAAGTCAGACAATTTACAATTTTGTATCATAACAACAAATTATGGGTCCGGTCCAGTTCTGGGTACTGAATATTCACCATGGCGAGATTGATCTGTCGTGTAGATACTGGCAAATCGCATCTTTTTGCAATCTCAAACTTTTCTTTAGCTGAGAGTCTTTAATCCTTTCCAAGTACATTTCAAGTACGTTTTCGGGTGGAGGCTCTGTCACCTGCTTGTCTCATGAAAATGTTATAGTATAGTTTGCCTGGAATGTAACTGTCTGTCAGCTATACAGTTTAGTAACGTTTAGGCAAAAGAACGTCTCCATGAAGAAAATAAGGTTTCGGACCCTGCACCTAAACACTTACATATAGTGTTACTTTAATAAACCAATATTTTACTTATTTGCACTGACCATGCTTGCATATTTCTATCAATTTCACCATAATTTGAGCACCAAAGCCCTTGGCGTGTATATAGACCTGCAATAATTGTTCATGAGCCAGCAGTTGTATAAGCATGTAGGCCAAGGTCATATTTGTCCTGGCACGACGACGCAGCCAATCTAATCTCTGCTGCAGGCCATAGGAGGGAGATCACAGAAGATGTACTCTCCACGCTGTATTTCTACGCATCCACATAATAACAGGAGAGACGTGGAATTCATCATCTCATCTCAAGTCTATAAGATTTACACAGTTACCAGCTAAAATAAGATTTTAAAGCTGCAGTTAGTTTCTGTGTCTGGAGTATGGTTTAGATTTATCATAGAAACATCTTACAAGGTTGTCCATCTGGACAATGTTTTAAAAATCAAGACACTTTTGACTGTCTTCCGAAAGTAATTCGGTCCGAGAAACGTTACACTGTTCATGCTTGCATTTTTTGCTGTTTTAATTGGTAAAAATACTTGGCCTAGCAGTGTCACCTGCTTTTGTCATGTAGTTTAATACGTTTTATGCCATTCTGTGGAACATTCCAGGTGAAATTAAAACGTCTTCATGGAAAAAAGGTGACTTGGTTTGCGCCTGTAGTACTAGCCTTCATTTTCCTGTTTTCCAGGTTTAGTGCCAATTTTGATTTTGTCTAAAGAGTGAGTCGCAGGGGAGGAAATCAGTTTACAGTAGAATTGGCTTGGAAATATCTTTCTTTCAATGTGCATGCAGTTTATTGTTGAGCTATTTGGGTTAATTTAAAAGAGTCATTAAAAAAACTATTTTAATAGTATTTTTTTTCAAATAACTTTGCACTAGGAAAAATTATGAAGGACTTGATTCAAATCGTCAAACCTTAAGGTGGGACCACATTCACTTCTTGAAGAAATGTCTCATATAAATACAACTTAAAGAAACTGGTGACTAGTTCTAGTAAAGTAATTTGGGTGCTCTCACTTGTGTAGCCTAGTCTGTTTCCAGACTGTTCCTCGTGTTCGTTTTAGTAATCGTTCATATAAAGCGATTTGGTCATGATCGTCACATCACTATAATTGTATTAACATTCTCTGTGTGTGTGATCCGTGCAGGGTGGGCTGTACGTTTTCAAACTCTTCGATTATTACTCGGCAGTGGCATGTCTCTGCTGTTCCTCGTCTTCTTCGAGTGCATCTCAATCTCATGGTTTTATGGTTAGTTTTCATATATCTCAATATTTACTTTTAACTGTTTTTATCTGCCTCAATTGTATCGCTCATTCTAAGCATTGCAAGCATTTTTTTTCCCATTTTGACTTGCAGGTGTGAACAAGTTCTATGACAACATTGAGGAGATGATTGGATATCGGCCCTGTCTGTGGTGGAAGGCCTGCTGGTGCATCTTCACTCCTCTCATCGTGGCTGTAAGTTTTGCTCTTATTTCAGACATAATTCTTTATTTATTTATTTACCCTTTACTTTTACTAATAACCTGTTTGTTTGTTTGTTTGTTTGTTTGTTTGTTTTTTGTTTGTTATCCAGGGTGTGTTCCTGTTCAGTGCGATTCAGATGGTTCCTCTTACCATGGGGGACTACGTGTTCCCGGCCTGGGGGCAGGGAGTGGGCTGGTTGATGGCGATGTCCTCAATGATCCTCATCCCAGGATACATGGGTTATATGTTCCTCTGCCTCAAGGGCACGTACAAAGAGGTGAGACCCACTTTATTCACCTGCAGTGTGACACGTCCACTTTGGTCTCGTCATTTTTAATGAACATGTTATTTAAGGTTATATTCCAATCAGAAACTTGCCTGACTGGCCAATACCACACGCTTTGACAATACTTTGCAAAGACAAATTGGGTCTGTGATTAAATCCTGTCATGCTGGATTTCTGATGGGCTTGACTGACAGGTGGATTAACCAATCAGAGAAATGCATGGTCCATTTGTGTCTAAACAAACATGGCGTAGAAATGGGCAGGAAAATAACAGAAGACTGAGAAATGGTTTTGTGTAAAGCTGAGGGAAAGGAAGAAAATATATTTTGTTACAAGAATATTCAGAGGAGATTATTAGAGATAATTGCGGCCGTAGTTGGCCCGTCCCAAGTTACAGAGTTTTTTTGACGCCCTCATGTGCTGATTCCAGACCTTTCTGCATTTGAACAAAAATGTAGAAGGGACTGGTTCATTGTGTCTACCCGAGCAGGGCTGTGGGGTTTTGTAGTCCTTTCTCGCTGAAGTATAAAAGGTATGTGAAGGTGAATTATAGTCTTCTATTGATATTGTGGAGCTAAAGTTTCTTCTCACTTTAATTTAGTGCATTGACAATTATTACAATATAGTTTCATGTTTTGATGATATTCCAAAACGTTCCTACGGATGTAAAACTTACAATAAAGGATATTTTTATTTAAAATTACTATTAAATTTCACCTACTTATACCAAGGCAAAAAACTTTAAAATGCATAATATATGACCTCTAAATTGCCACGTGTATTTTTCATTTTCCATTTGGCTCCAATTGCTTTGAGTCCTTGTAATAGAAAATTGCCCCCTATAAAAATAATAATAATAATAATAATAATAATATTGATAATATTGATAATATTAATAATATTAATAATTTAATATAATATTATTATTATTATTATTATTATTATTATTATTATTATTATTATTAATAATAATAATAATAATAATAATAATATAATAATAATAATAATAATAATAATAATAATAATTAATAATAATAATAATAATTAATAATAATAATAATAAGGAAGCGGTGGTTGCAGTCTCGATATCGACAGCTTGTGGCGCGCTGGTTTGTCGATCAGACTTTCTGATGCAGGAGTCGAGGGGGTTTTTCCTGGATCAAGGATTTTTTACACAACAGAACAATTCAGGTTAAAGTAGAGAGAATTCTCAGAAACATTTGAATATCTGAAAGGTACCCCCCAGGGGTCTGTAATAAGTCCAGGGTCAATCTGTGTTTGCAGACGATGGGTCCGTTTGCTCGTTAGATAAATGTGTTGATTTCATATTCCAAAGTGTTAGAAGAGTCAGAGTAAGACCTCTTCTCCTTTAAGGATCGTTTTAGTTTCAGCGCAGAGTGAGTGCTCCTTCGCGCACATAGAGGATCTTGGACGTGTTTCTTGTCGTGATAAACGAGCTCGTGCCACGGCTAAAGTCACGTGCTGAACGGCTCATTTACACGCGGAATGCGCTCTAAACCTTTGGACCTGGGGAAACTTTCGTCTTTGTGAGTATTTGTATGTTCATAAGCACTTAGTTTAACAGCACAACTGTGTTTTATGTGATCATTTAATGTAAACCTGTACACGAAGCTAACTGTGACTTGTGTTTTACATGTGTTTAAGCTAGCTACCGTGTTAGGTCTTCATTTGTACAGTCCAGTTTGTAACACGTATTTTTTCTGTATGTTCCAGTTACCATTCATCCATTCATCCACGCATTCATCCACGCATTCATCCACGCATTCATTCATTCATTCAATCTGAACAAGAAACCTCCATAAAGCAAGAAAAGAACGCCTTGTGGACCGAGTTTTCTGTATTGGTTCTGGCTGTCTCGCGTCACAGTCACGTGTCGTGTTACCAAAGAATAGTATACTTTAGTTATTAGTTACTCAGTTAATTAGTTTAGTTACTCTAGTAACCACTTTTAGGTATACTTGAGTACACTTAAGTATACTTGTTATATCAAGTATACCAATGCAAGTGTACTACAGTTTACATAGAAGTATACTTCTTGGGACTAAATTGGCCCACTTTTAAGTTGATATAAGTACACTTTGAAGAGAACTACATATTATGCATCGATCATATATTATACAATGCATTGATCTTGTATTCACTATTATACAATGTTATGCTGCTCTTTGGTCTGTGGTGCTGTGTTTTTCCACTCTGACCCCAAGGTTTGACCAGTCTCAGGTTACACGAGCAGACAAAGAGAAAAAGGTGGAGACCATGGGTGGAGGTCAGATGGGCACGGGGCCAATCACGGCCCTACCACGAAGACTTCCTGTAGGCTCATGCATATTCATTTTCTGTGTCTATAATACTGGCAAACTGTGGCTGTCCCGTTACTCTCCGGACTATGAAGACGCGAGTAACGAGTGTTAGGCACCCGGAAGTCCAGACGTCTGTATAGATGACTTTGTTAGGAGAATAAAAGAATGCGTAATGAAACTCATGAATCTTGGTCATCTATAGCTGGTATGTATTAGTAACTGATAGAGTAGATCTTGTTGACTTTCTCTCCTCTTCCAGTTTCTGAACACGCAGATGTCCGAGTTAAATAGAACTGGGCATATTTCTTTAACTTCTAAGTATATTATAAGTAATTTAAGAGTACACTTTTAGTTTACTGGTCATAAACTGAAGGTCTACATTTAGTTTATTATGGTAAACTCAAAATGCACTTATAAGTAACCCTTTAGTTTACTACCTAAATACTTCAAGTCTACTTTTAGTTTAATATAGTAAACTCAAAATGTACTTCTAAGTAAACCTTTAGTTTACTACTTATACATTTTAAGTCACATTTTAGTTTAGGGAAGTGAACTTTCAAAAAACGTTTCAGTTACAGTTAATTCACTCGTAGTATACTTCTAGTCCCAGCACCCGACCATGCAACGCCTGTTGTTAAAGGAACACAAAATAGACAATTCACATGATTTATTTAAACATATTCATGAATCATCAAAACTGCAAATTGAACAGACTGTAATTATGATGTTTATTATGTTAAATCAACTTTTCAGCTTCTATGATGTTCTCTATGAAGCATCAAAAACATGCCTGAAGTGATTTTTCAAATGATGTGTGTGAGTGAAGGCCACAGCACATATCTAAGTCTTCCCACAAACCTAGTAAACCAGAAAGCTCTACCTCGCCATGCGGCCCCTTCGTACGCCACGCGGCCCCTTCGTTACGCCACGCGGCCCCTTCGTACGCCACGCGGCCCCTTCGTACGCCACGCGGGTTCTGCAGGTAGTTATCTGGACACTTTTTGGAGATCAAGATGGAGCTGCCTGAGTTATTTATCCAGTATATATTTATCTCCAAAACAGTGTCCTGATACTACGTAAAACATTTCCAACGTTGGAACACTCCCGACCAAATGAGGATTACACAAACTGAAATATAACATTTAAACAAAAGGTAACTTAGTGGCCTCGTTAAATGTTTACGTTCTTTCTTTGTTTATATCCTTCATTGTTGCACTTTTTTCTTATGATTCTTCGAATGTTGTGCGTCTTCATTTCTGGGGATTCTGAGTGCGTGGGCTACAAAAAAAGCACACACACAAAAAGAAAACATGAATAAATATAGCAGCATTTCAGATAACTAATTACATCTAAATCACATAATCACTTTGACACATTAATGGGCCTAAAATCTACACAAACCCTCATATTAAACAAACAGAGAAGAAAACAAGGGAATCAGAATAGTTTTCTCCGGAGGAGGACGGAGGGGCAGAGGGGTCCTTCCAGTTCCATCTGCCTCTGCTTCCTCAGAAGCATCCCCATCCACCTTCCTCTTTTATGAAAGATAAGGGACGCCCTGTTTACATGATCAGCTCCGCCCTAAAGGAGAGGGAACACATGGCGACAGCTTTACACACAAAATTACTCATCCATTGCCTGTTGGACTCTGGTTGACCCATAGGTGTCCAGCTAATCATCTCGAGTGGAGAGTGAGAGCGTGTGTGCGTGTGCGAGAGAGCGTGCGTGTGCGAGAGAGCGTGCGTGTGCGTGTAGGAGAGAGCGTGCGTGCGAGAGAGCGTGCGTGTGTGTGCGAGAGCGTGTGCGAGAGAGCGTGTGTGTGCGTGCGAGAGAGCGCGAGCGAGAGAGAGCGTGTGTGTGCGTGCGAGAGAGCGTGCGTGTGTGTGCGAGAGAGCGTGCGTGTGTGTGCAAGAGAACGTGTGCGAGAGAGTGTGT
This sequence comes from Chaenogobius annularis, assembly GCA_015082035.1. Lineage (NCBI taxonomy): Eukaryota > Metazoa > Chordata > Actinopteri > Gobiiformes > Gobiidae > Chaenogobius > Chaenogobius annularis. Next base: position 20,179 of record BJKM01001134.1, read on the forward strand.
GTGTGCGAGAGAGCGTGAGAGCGTGTGTGTGTGTGTGCGTGTGTCAGGTCAGAAGAAGACATAAGTCTCAGATGAACCTGTTTTTCTGTTTTTCTTCCTCTTCCTCTTCCTCTTCCTCTTTGGCGTTCTCGTTCTTTTCTCCTCCTGGTGTTTGGCCTGTAGTAAATGTCTTCTCCTTCATAAAGCCTCTCTCACTGCACAGTTCCTGAGAGTCGTCTGTAAAAGATATAAGAACAATAAGTTAATTAAATGAATACTTTCTAAACCCTCATAAGCTGCATAATGCAGATTTTAATGTAACATTACATAAACACTCCAAAACATAAAAGCCCACATTCAAGAGTATTCTGACATAAACGTTCAGGCTGGAACGGCAAAAATGTTCCCATCGAAATCTGCCATTTTTTTGTGCAAAACTACCACTTGATTGTGAAAAGAATATTGTCGATTAATTGATCACACAATCACATAGAGTATATCAATGTTTAATGTAATTTATCTGGTCTATATTTCCAGAAAATACAGCAGACTTCCATGTGGTTTATATCTTTTCTCTGAGGCTACAGAAACTACTCTGAATTTGCCCTGTTTAACATTAACCTTAGCTAACGTTAGTTTTCAATTGTTTTTTAATTTAACATGGAATGTTTAACATGAACATTACTTAAATTTCACACAGATGTGTCTCAAATGACGTTATAGTTTATAAAGTCAAAAACTATAAATGCACCAAGCTAACATAGCTGGCTCGTGTCTAAACAGACTAGAGTAAGTGCTAGCAGTTAACAATCACATGAGCTAATACTAGCTAGTAATAATAAATACTTACCGCCAACTAAGACCTTGGCTGGAAACTGCCGGACCTCCTTGTTTCTTTTTCCCAGTCCATTTCACATTTCTTCATTTTTATCTTCTAGATTTGGGCACTTGCTGATATCATTCAACTCTATTTCTCTTCTGTCGCAGAAGCATGGAACATCTGCCTAATGTCCTATGAGCAGGCTCTGCGTAAGGCCCATCGATGGCCTGTGGATCCAGATGCTCCTCAACTGCCTGGAGAAATGAGCTCTACTCCAGATGGTTCTCCTTCTGCCTCGAAGACCTGGTTCTCCTGGGTCGAGCTCGTCTGAGGGAGTGGGACTTCTCCTTCACTGTGGAACTCCTACAGTTTTCTGCTTTCCCCAAATAAGTTTTAAAATGGTTCTTTACAATTAGAGCGATGTGTAAAGCTGTTTAACCCTAAAATATGAACATGTTTAATCATGACTGACCATAAATAATCTCTAGGCATAATTAAAGGCGTGTTTCTCTCAAAGTCTTAAAATCCCTTTTTACAGTTCTATTCATAACTTTAAAGATATTATAATAGTTAGGATGCCTTTTTCCACAAAAAAACACCATTCTAAACACGGTCTCTCTCACAGACACTTCCTCATCTACAGATATTTGGTAGAATTCAGATGGAAGAACATCGAGGCCAGAAACTTTGGTGGCTTTAAGTTTGAACAGTAACTTCATTAAAGCCCCACTGCGTAAGGTTTCAGTCACACAACAGACTTAATAAAAGGCCTTTCATAGAGAAATACAATTTAAATGATTAATTACTATGACTGGTCAACAAAGGCTCTGAGAAATACCAGAGGTCAAAGGTGAGATATTTGGACATTTGTGAACGCATTGATTTAAGGATTAATGAAAGTGAGACATTTGGTGACGTGAACATCACAAGGAAAAACATCTGACAAATCTGCCCATAAATGAGCCCTGGAAACAAAAAAAAAGCTTTAAAATGATATATACACACAGATTTCTCATCCTCAATACACTGCCTTTCCTTACAATATTTTTTTAGAGCATACATTCCTAGTAAGACTGGAACAGCTTTAGAGGCCATCCTAATGTCCAAGTGTTGCATGTGAAACTTGTCCCGCTGCAGATTTAGCACTGGTCATTTCTGAGCAGAAGCGCGTCTTTGTCAAAGTGCGTGGCCCTGAAAAGGACCTTTGTGTGCGTCAGGACAGCGCGGTTTACTTGGAGCTGGTGTACTTGGTCACGGCCTTGGTGCCCTCGGACACGGCGTGCTTGGCCAGCTCTCCGGGCAGCAGGAGGCGCACGGCGGTCTGGATCTCCCTGGAGGTGATGGTGGAGCGCTTGTTGTAGTGCGCCAGGCGGGAGGCCTCTCCGCCGATCCTCTCGAAGATGTCGTTGACGAAGGAGTTCATGATGCTCATGGCCTTGGAGGAGATGCCGGTGTCGGGGTGGACCTGCTTCAGCACCTTGTACACGTAGATGGCGTAGCTCTCCTTCCTGGTCTTTCTCTTCTTCTTGCCTCCTTTCGCCGCGGTCTTGGTCACGGCTTTCTTGGAGCCCTTCTTGGGCGCGGCCTTGGCGGGTTCAGGCATGATGTGTTCTCCTGAGGACAGACGAACGGGTGACTCCGGCAGCGCCGCCCCGCTCTATATGTACAAGCCTCATGCTAATGAGCTGTGCTGTTCCTCTCAGCTCATTGGTGGATCGCAGGTCTCTGTTCCTGATCGTAACTCTCTCTCTCTTTGACGCTTCTGAATCGCGGCAGAATGTTATTTTAAATGTAGTACATTTCCGTGGGACTGAAGTGGAAGTTTCTTGTGTTTTCTGAACCTGAGCAAACATCACCCTGAATGGACAAGGCTGGAACCGACTGATAAACCTGCACGACCGACTAAATGTCCGTTTTGCCCTGATCCTTGGACAGACATCGGCTCTTACGTTCTAAATCCAGCATCTAAATGGATCGAAGCACAATTTGAAGTTTGGAGTTTGTATGAAGCACAAAAGAAAATAACACTGCGGTTTTGTCCAAAATCAGCTGCTAAATAAAAGTGACATCACAAAGACAACACATTCACACGTGTTCTGAGTGACAGGTTTTACTGGCAAATACCTGAAGACACAGTTTCTATAGCATCTATAGCAAATACATTTTTAATAATAAAATGATTTTTGATAAGAGTTTGTTAAACTCAAATTTGGAGATTAATTCAACAAACTGAACAGTTTTGCCCTTCTCCTTTGGACTAACGCAGGGGGCTCAGTTTAGACCCTCAGTCAGTACACGTGAATGCACCATGAGAGACGTTCATGATTTATAGTGGAGTGTTGTAGTGTCACTGTGGGCAGTGCTCCTGCTCCACGTCAGAGGGTTGTAAGTTCGAGTCCTTCTTTGGAGTGGGTGGCTCTGAAAAGAGCCGTTGTGTGGGTGAAGCGCGGGACCGGCTTTACTTGGCCTTCTCGGTCTTCTTGGGCAGGAGCACGGCCTGGATGTTGGGCAGCACTCCTCCCTGGGCGATGGTCACTCCTCCCAGCAGCTTGTTCAGCTCCTCGTCGTTGCGGACGGCCAGCTGCAGGTGGCGGGGGATGATCCTGGTCTTCTTGTTGTCCCTGGCGGCGTTACCGGCCAACTCCAGGATCTCGGCGGTCAGGTACTCGAGCACCGCGGCCAGGTACACGGGGGCCCCGGCTCCGACGCGCTCGGCGTAGTTCCCCTTCCTCAGCAGCCTGTGCACACGGCCCACGGGGAACTGCAGCCCGGCCCTGGAGGAGCGGCTCTTGGCCTTGGCTCTGGCTTTGCCGGCGCCCTTTCCTCTTCCAGACATGTTTTCAGATTCAGTTACTTTCACACGACGGAGAAACTGCCGTTGACGGCGGCGCGCGGGCGGGTTATATATATATGAGCCGTGCTGTCTTCTGATTGGCCAGGCTCAGCGTTAGTCCGGTCCTCCAATCAGAGGCCAGCCCGGGCGCCGCTTCTGCACTGGGACCGAGGACCAACGGTCTCTTTGCCCTTTTTCATGATCAAGCTCTTCTGCGGCTCCACAGCTGTGAACATAGGTTTGAGGGAATAACTCACGGTAACGTAACTAAATGTTAATCCTTTTTTCCGGCCCACCCTGAACTGAAACATGAACCGATTTGGTTTGGGTTCCACTTGTGCAGACAAACGCTCAGACTTTGTTAAATGATCAGTTCCAAAGCACAACACATTCAACAGAACCGTTCTCTGTCCCACAATGAGGACCAACACTGTGGCTACAACAGTGATGATACAGTCAGATTATGGACAGTGACTAAAGTGTCAGTGATTCTTATTACAAGAGCATCTTTCCCAACAGTGGGACATGAGATATTATACAGTAAAAAAAAATGAAAGTCTGACCAATGTACCTAAAAAGTAGGATTAAAGTAGTTTGTGAGCTCCACAAAGACGTGCAGTTCATCCAAATGTCATGTTTAGTCATCTTCGTTTAGGACTGAGAGCTTCAGGAGCAGCAGCTCTGGACCGAGAGCACCGTGGAACAGAACCCAGATGCACGGCCAGTGGACCGGGTCCAGTAACACACTTGAACTCATCTTTCCTTCAGCCCAGTGTGAGTGTTATAATATCTGAAGTGTGGCTCTTTGTTAGTGTGGGTGGCTCTTAAAAGAGCCGTTGTGTCGCGGTTCCTCGGGTCGGTTTAAGCCCTCTCTCCGCGGATGCGCCGGGCCAGCTGGATGTCCTTGGGCATGATGGTCACCCTCTTGGCGTGGATGGCGCACAGGTTGGTGTCCTCGAACAGACCCACCAGGTAGGCCTCGCTGGCCTCCTGCAGAGCCATGACGGCGGAGCTCTGGAAGCGCAGGTCGGTCTTGAAGTCCTGGGCGATCTCCCGGACCAGGCGCTGGAAGGGCAGCTTGCGGATCAGCAGCTCGGTGGACTTCTGGTACCGGCGGATCTCCCTCAGGGCCACGGTGCCGGGCCTGTAACGGTGAGGCTTCTTGACGCCGCCGGTGGCCGGGGCGCTCTTGCGGGCGGCCTTGGTGGCGAGCTGCTTCCTGGGAGCCTTTCCTCCGGTGGATTTCCGCGCGGTTTGCTTGGTCCTGGCCATTTCCTTTGCTCTCGGTTCAGCGTGAAAGCCTGAAACACTCTGCGCTTCAGACGGAGGCAGCGGCTTTTATACAAGAGCGGGCGGAGCGGATTGGCTGTGCCGGGCTCGCGCTCTCTCAATTCAAACATTAACCACGCCTCTGCCCCACGCGCCCCGCTTTCTGTCCCTTTCGTTCACGTAACGTAACAAAGTACTTCCGCCGAATATTGAAGTATCTGTACTTTGATACTTTTTACTTTGTACTCCACTACAGGTTTTCAACAGGACTAAACCATAAAAAGTACTTTTCTGAGATGGCTGAGGAGTACTTTTTGAGCGCCTTCATAGTTTGAGTTGACAGATAATATACAGATGAAAAGACCCTGGAAATGGAAATAAACGGAAAATAAAAATGTTCTTTAATAGTTCTAAAAAACCTGTCTGAAAAAACACTTTTAAAGGTTCATGTCTTACATTTTACTTCAAACATTTAGCACTTCTTCCCCTGTGAATCACTTCACACATGACACACACTGCGCTGATTAAAAATGCAAACATTCTGTCATATTTAATTGTAAATCCTTATTTTTGTCCCTTCAAATAATAAATATACAGTTTATAAATGTATAAAAAATGAAAACTTGACGACATAAATTCTCATCACAGCGTCGCACTGACGCGCACTAAAAACGTCATTACTATTGCGTCAAATAACAGCACGTGTCAGGGCGGTTTGAAGGGGGTCCGCTGATTAAAAAGCCTCTTCTGAGGCGACCCTTGACCCCTGCTGTGGAATGACCCCACGTTTCCGCTGCTTCGCGTCTGAACCAAACTCTTTCCCTTTTGGAGTCAAGTCAAGTCCCTGTGACGCTCACGACAGAAGAGCTGCTCTTAGAGAGAGTGGGGGCTCTTAAAAGAGCCTTTGAGGGTCGCAGTGGTCGCTGGGACTTTACTTCTTGGCCTTCTTGGGGGCGGCCTTCTTCGCGGGGGCCTTCTTGGGGCTCTTCTTCACGACCTTGGCCTTCTTGGGCGCTGCTTTCTTGGGGCTCTTGGCGGGCTTCTTGGCTGCCGCCTTCTTGGGCGCCGCCTTCTTCGCCGCCGCCTTCTTGGCCGGGGACTTGGGCTTCTTGGCTGCGGCCTTCTTGACCACCTTCTTCTTGGGAGAAGCTGCCTTCTTCGCAGACGCCGCGGGCTTCTTGGCTTTGGCGGGGCTCTTGGCTTTGGCGGGGCTCTTCTTCTTCGCGGCGGTCTTGGGCTTGGCCTCCTTCGTGGCCAGTTTGAAGGAGCCGGAGGCGCCCGTGCCCTTGGTCTGGCTCACGGTGCCTGAAGCCACCATCTTCTTCAGAGTGGTGTTGATGCGCTTGTTGGTCTTCACCACGTCCACGCCCTTGGACGCCAGCGCCTTCTTCACCGCGGCCACGGAAACGCCTTTGCGCTCCTTGGACTCGGCGATGGCGGCGGTGATCAGCTTCTGGAGGCTGGGGCCGGCGTCCTTCTTGGCCGCGGCCTTCTTCTTGGGGGCCTTGGCTTTGGCCGGAGAGGGGGCTGCTGCGGGAGCGGTCTCTGCCATGTCTCGTGTGTCGGTTCGATGTGAGTGTGGCGCCGGGCGCGCGCGGAGGGCGTTTATAAGGGATGTGAGAACCGTAGAGACTCAAGCCTCTCCGCTCAGCGCCGCTGTCGCAGCTTTGTGTTTTCTCTTCGCGCTTTAACCGCTACATTTCGCCCTCCACAACGCGTTCTGCCCACGTGTCGCACATCCACGTGTAGATTACAACCTCCGCTTCGGATGAATACTGTTTTTTGTCCGGAGTAACTGCTTTGTATCGCGTCCTAAGCCTCGAAACCACGTCAATGTCTGCGCGCATTCCACGCTGGACGCGGACTTTCGTCTACGTTTTGCTTCCAAATGTGACGAGACCTTTTCTGACTCGTGAGTGTGACTGCGCTCTGGCAGACGCACATGTCTGCGCATCATCTGGAGGGAAAAGCCGCGTGTCTGCGCGTTGCGTTCACTTCAAATGGCCGTCTTTGTCAGCCGCAGTAAACACACGTCGTGCGGCTCAGACTCGCGTTCATCTCGCCGCTTCACGTCCAACGACCACGACACAACTTCACATCTGAACGCGTTTGTGGTTCTTCTGAACACTTGGAAGTCTTTGGATTGGGCTCGTGCTGATGTTCGCTCGCGCGGTCATTTAGATAAACGTGTTTAAAGATGTTCCAAAGCCTTTTCTCAGCTTTGAAGTTCTGCTGCCAGAACAATGGTGCCGCGTGCTCCATATTCTTTGTGAATAAAATGCTAAAATGTCTCAAAACTATTGACAAGTATTATTCCAACTGCTGTCAATGTGAAGAATACCTGCAAAATAAAATGGTTTTTAACCTTTTACAGTAACTTTTTTATTAAACTGAAAATGGCAGAGCTACTTTATCTACTCAAATACAAACTTATTATATGAGTTTTATGTGGAAATGCTGCTTTTTAGGTCACAGTTTTATACAACAGATGAGATTCTGTCTAAAAGTCATTAAAGGTCAAACTGTGTCTTGTTAAATGAAAAAAAAATCAAATACATTTTGTCTCAAATATCTAGTTTCAGTACTAGTTTTTTTGCCTGATCAGTATTGACACCTTTGACAGCCATATTTACAATGATTTTGCATGTGAGCGATCAAATTTGAATAATGTGACTTTAGCTCCAGAGTTACAGAGCTAGAATTTGATAAAAAAAAGTATTGATAAGTCATTTTAAGTGTAAAAAAACACAGGTTAACAGAATACATTTTACACTTTCCTTTTCCAATAAACATCTGACTGAAAATTAGCCTAAAATTTCAAATGGCCCTTTATTTTTGATATTTTTAACTTTGATAAATCCAGCACAGAAATAGATCCTTCTTTGCCTTTTAACGTAACAATGTCCCATAGAAATCTCTGAATGTGAGTGGATTGAATGACATAAAATAAAAATGCAGGTGCAGATTGGACATTGCCGTCTCCAGGTGAAAGTCTGTTCAACTTATTTGTCCCGAGGGCCAGATTTTTGGAGGGTCACGACCTCTGGGCCGGAGGTCCACAATTGCAACAACATTTTGGGTCGCACAAAAATCCCCAACACTGTTTCAAGAAATTGCGTTAATACAATAAAATAACTGCTGGTAGATCAGATTTTTGTGAGAAATGACATAAAACATGCTTTTCCAACAGAACTGAACCAGAATGAAACTAGGACTAGAATAGGACTAACCAAGTCTGAACTAACACAGTCAAAACAGGTCTAAAGACTTAAACAAGGACTAAACCAACTCCAAATCAGATCTAAACTAGTGCTAACCCAGAATTAAACCAGTAATGTATTATTATTATTATTATTATTATTATTATTATTATTATTATTATTATTTTTAATATTTGGGGCGTGGGCCGGATCCATCCCTGGGAGGGCCTGATTTGGCCCCCGGGCCTTATGTTGAATAGCTCTGGTCTCGATGCTGGGACAGCTTTGCCTTAAAGTAAGTGGGCTTTAACATGCTTTATGCAAATGTTATGAGGTCTTCTGCCGCAGCCAATTAAAATGAACTGTTTCTTAATTGTTTCTGAAAAACACGAAACGTAAAAAGATGATGCAATTAACAAATCTCAAAAGATGCATTTTTTTATTTTTGTTTTAAATGGTGAAAAGCCACATCGCAAATCTGACCGCAGTCGCAATAGTCCCACTTCACTCCGCCCGCTTCTTCCTCACGGGCGCGTCATGGATGAGGCCTTTCGTCGAGCTCATGTTCGCGATGCGCTGCAGGTTTTTCCTTCCCGCGCGCCCGAGTCACCGCACCCGCATTAGCATAGCCCGCACAGGCGTTTACAGACCGTTTCAAGGACAGTTTGGCTGATTACGAAACCATTCCACTTAAATACAGCCTTTGTGAGCATTTCTTAAAGACAAAGCACAGATACTGCGATCGTTCAGCTAACGTTTTGGAAGATTTGATTCGTTGTTTGGACATGTGCGGCGGACGTGTGGTTAGCATCCGGACTGGGTGAATTTGCGGCGGAGAATCGCACCGTCCGTCGCATCGTCGTGTTCGTCGCTTGTACTCACGCGGTATAAGCTGCGTCCGTAAACCTGTGTTGTTATTCTCGAGGGGTTTAAAGTCCGTTTCGACTGACAACAATCGCGACTTTGGTGTTTGAAAAAAAAAAAAAACGACAAAATGATTGTTTGACGTTGAACTTTGTGCCAGTTTTTGTTTCATGCGGACTGAGATGTGAACCCGCTCAACCAATCTGACATCTGAGAACTCCAACTCAGACTCGATTGCAGTGAACGATAACGGCGTTACAGAATAACGCTGAAGGAAACCCATCGGTGTCGGGAATGTTTAGTGATGGGAATGTCGGCTTTCGGGTGTTTTCGTGCCCAACAATTGTGGCAAACCAAACCTAAAGTTCGTGCTCTCCTCAAACGTTAGCCTGATGTCAATGATTGTGCCGAGATATTTAAAATCAGTGGGTTAAGCACCAGCTCTTCTGACTGACCAAACGAGCAGACGGAACTTCCCGTGGACTCCATCTTCGCGCTCGCCGCAGTTCATCCGCGGTCCATTCACGTGCTTCCTTGCTTCCTTGCGTCCTCCCTTCCTCCTCGCCCCCCCTTTGCCTCCTCACTGCAGTAAAACTGTCTCTCGTTGGTCTATTGCCATCAGCGGTGATTACTTCAGTACAAAAAAAAGAAAAAAAAACAGTGCTTCGTCGCAGAGATCCAATTTTCCTAATGCACCGCCGTCACACGAACGCACCGGCCGGTTATTGATGGGGCAGAATGGAGTGGGGGGGAGTGGGGGGGGGGGGGGGGGGGTGCGGGGGGGGGGGGGGGGGGGGGGGGGGTGCAAAGCCTGCTGGGAAACGAGACGGGGACACGCCAAGACCAGACGGGACAAAGAGACGACTGGACATGCAGCGATCGTCTCCTACAGCGGCACAACGGACAACACGTTATCATTTGTGACTCGGATGTATTTTCCGCGTCGTTGTCATTCTGTTTTGTTTGTTTTTTACGATCAAACTATAAAGAACAAACGCTGGATGTCTCGCCATTGCCGGATTCATTGTTGGGGGTCTTGACATTTCTTTCTGGACTTCTCTCTTATTTTGATTGTTTTTTGGGGCCTTGACGTGAACAGTCACCAACAAAAGGCTTAAATGTGTTGGACCCGATGCGTCGCTTGGAATACAAAAGTGGACTTCAATTCAAGAACATTCTGTAGAATGTGATGCAAAAAAAGTGGCCGTTTTCTACACGTTTTCTACTTTAAAACGACGACCGAAAAGCTCTCGCCGTTGTTGGAATTTTTGTTGGAGGAAGTTGGCCAACGAAGCACGTTCCTTTTTTTTCTGTGGACCTCAACATCTCGGCTGGATCGCGAGTCGCTCTTAGATTTCAGGTCACAAGCACCAGACTTATTGATTTTGCCGTATAAATTCTGCCAAGGAGAGAAAAAGCCAGTGAATTGCAGTTGGCCGGATCTTCACGAGGAGGAATTGGCACTTTTTTATGGGCTCTTTCAAGCACAGTGACCGCGTTGCAGGTTTGAAGAACGTAAAACCTCGTCTTCGCCTGCCGGTCGTTCTCGCTCGCACTTTAGCGTTTGTAGTCTCCAAATTTAAAAAAACGAACTGTGTGCCTAACGTTTCAATCCATTTGGAAATCTATCAAGTAAAACACATTCACGCGGGTTTATCATGTTTCCCACACACGATTAAGGTCTGTTATTGGTTTAGAGTTGTCACAATAATCTAAAAAATGCAGGTAAAACAATGTCACTGAACAGGTTTTTTGTTTTGTTTTTTGGCAAATGAACTGAAAAGGCAGGTCCATCATCGTGAAGAGCGCTGACGTCATGTAGTTTCTTCTGGGAAAAGTGAGGTAAGTTAAACATTCATTCTTTTCAGTTTGTTGTGGTAAATGGCCTTCGCATCCGTCTCTTGAGCGTGAGCGACGTTCGGAGCTTTCGTCGAGTCGCTACGAAGTCATACGTCCCGACAACGCAATTGGAATGGAGTCGAGACTCCTGGAAGCGATCTGTTCACAAAAGAGCTTTGAGTTTGTGGCTGATTTATTGCCGCGCGTTGAAAGCCTGAATAAGAAGGCTCGCGCGCTGGGCCGCCAAGAAAAGACGGAATTATTAAACAAAAAAACCATTTAGCGGCTCATCAATCGATCTCATTTCTACAAACTTTTTTCTCACTTGCCGTAAGCCCGGTGTCAAAATTGCTCTGTGAAAAGTCTGTGCACGTGTGTCGGCAGTTCTGCGGCGGGCGGCGGGAGACTCTGTGGATCCGGAGCGGTGCATTATGGGGCTCAGCTGCTTCAAGTCCTGGAAACACGACCGGACTCGTCACAAAGGTCCCCCCTCCTCCTCCTCCTCCTCCTTCCTCCGCACCGTCACCGCGTCTCGTAGCGTAGTAGACTTGACGGGAGTGACTTTTGTTAAGACGTGAAAATAAAGACTTGAAACGTGAAGGTTAGACGCACAGAGACGTTCGCGATGTTCACACTTCATGGTTTTGTGTTTGGGTTGTTTTTGGATCCTGGTTCTTCCCGGGGTCCGTCATTAAGACAATCAACACATTCAGAACATGGTACGGTACAAACAACATACGAGACGCAGTAACAGTCAGTTTAATTGACATTTTGTGTAGTTTCAAGGGTTTTATGAAGTCTTTTAATAAATAAAACTGCTTTCTATTATTGTTAAATATTTAGAAAGCAAGTTGAATGTTTTTTTTTTAAATGTAAGGGGTCACTTTAGGTAACACAAGTCAGAACTGTCATGAGTATGAATGTCTGCACTAAACATTAGCCTTTTAAAGAGAGTTTGAGGAGTTTTTGAGACATAAACTGGCCTGAATATTGCAGGCCGTGAATATAAAAGTGTCAACAACATGTCCAATTTCTGTCCAATTTCTGATGAAAATGACTTTATTCCTTGCAAACGACACAAACACAAACATCGAGCTGCGCAAACGTGGCCCAGCAGTTCAGAAGTCATATCTACTTAGAAGAATGGCTCCAAGACGGTCACTTTAGGCTTGAGTGGGTTCATTCATTTGGTCACATGCTTCTTAATGTCTAAAGTTAACCCGTCTGAAATCAACATACAATTAAAGCTGCACACTGGAACATTTTTGGTGGGGCCAGCCTGATGAAACGCAGAAACATCCCCAGAAGCGTTCCATTGTGTGTTTTCCTCCCTCGTATCACGCTGTGAACGAGACCTTTCCAGAGCGTTGACCTCTCGCTCGTCTCCTGTGCTCTCTGAAGGGAACAGAGACGTCTTGGCCAGTCCCGGCTCGTACTTCTTCCTGTCGAACAGCGCGGGACAAGGGGACGAGTGGCTCAAGACCCTCCACAAAGGAGCGTGGATCCCGTTCACTGGTAATTCACTCCGTCACAGGTCATAGTCCCGGCCCACGCGAGGATGGCGGTTCGAACTCGCGGATTGGGGCGGCAGATGTTACTGCATGTTTGTCAGACCAACGCCAACGATCGCGATGGAGGCGGAGAACGTGCGGTTAGAGAACGTGCGGTTGGAGAACGTGCGGTTGGAGAACGTGCGGTTAGAGAACGTGCGGTTAGAGAACGTGCGGTTAGAGAACGTGCGGCTGGAACGTGCGGTGGAGAACGTGCGGTTGTGAGAACGTGCGGTTGGAGAACGTGCGGTGGAGAACGTTGCGGTTAGAGAAACGTGCGGTTGGAGAACGTGCGGTTGAGAACGTGCGGTTGGAGAACGTTGCGGTTGGAGAACGTGCGGTTGGAAGAACGCTGCGGTTAGAGTAACGTGTGCGGTTGGAGAACGGTTGAGAACGCGTTGGAGAACGTACGCGGTTAGAGAACGTGCGGTTGAGAACGTGCGTTGGAAACGTGCGGTTAGAGAAGTGCGGTTGGAGAACGTGCGGTTGGAGAACGTCGTGAGCGGTTGAGAGAACGTGCGGTTGGAAGAGAACATGCGGTTAGAGAGCGCGAGGAGCGTTTCTAGACTTTGGATTGTAATTAGTGGAGCTGTGCCGATTGTAATGATCAAATATAGTTTTGGACCAATCAAGTGGCAGTTGGTGAAGAAAAGTGTAATGAAAAGTGGTGAGTGGAGCAGAGTTCTGGCGCACACTGATGAAATCACAACGGGAGACAACATTTATTTAAAAAAACCAAAACACTACGTCAATGAAATAAAGCTGTTTTCATGCACTTCTATTTGTCACGTAACAGTTTCTGTGACGTTAGAGGAGTTTTGCCCCCTGGTTGCTATGGTAACAGTTCTACAGTCATAATTCACAATCAGGAAGTGAAATTATAGCACTAGTAAATTGCTAAACTGTTCAGCTCCTTCTCAGGCTCGTGTTCAGTCTGTGTTCAGGTGTGTTCAGGCTCGTGTTCAGTCTGTGTTAAGCTCCTTCAGCTCGTGTTCAGGCTCGGTGTTCAGCTCCTTCAGCTCGTGTTCAGGTTCGTGTTCAGGCTCGTGTTCAGGTTGTGTTCAGCTCGTGTTCGGCTCCTTCAGGCTTCGTGTTCAGTTCGTTTCAGGCTCGTGTTCAGGCTCGTGTTCAGGGCTCGTGTTCACTCTTCAGCTCGTGTTCAGGTTCGTGTTCAGCTCGTGTTCAGGCTCGTGTTCAGGCTCGTGTTCAGTCCTTCAGCTCGTGTTCAGGCTCGAGTTCAGGCTCGTGTTCAGGCTCGTGTTCAGGCCGTGTTCAGCTCCTTCAGGTTCGTGTGTTCAGGCTCGTGTTCAGGCTCGTGTTCAGGCTCGTGTTCAGGTCACTCTTCAGCTCGTGTTTCAGCTCGTGTTCAGGCTCGTGTTCAGCTCTTCAGCTCGTTGTCTAGGCCTGTGTTCAGGCTCGTGGTCAGTTCGTGTTCAGGCTCGGTTCAGCTCGTGTTCAGTCTGCGTTCAGGCTTTTGTTCAGGCTCGTGTTCAGGCTCGTGTTCAGGCTCGTGTTCAGCTCCTTCAGCTCTGTTCAGGTTCGTGTTCAGGCTCGTGTTCAGGCTCGTGTTCACTCCTTTCAGTCGTGTTCAGGTTCGTGTTCAGGCTCGTGTTCAGGCTCGTGTTCAGTCCTTCAGCGCGTGTTCAGGCTCGTGTTCAGGCTCGTGTTCAGGCTCGTGTTCAGCTCGTGTTCAGGCTCAGGCTGTTCAGGCTCTGTTCAGGCTCGTGTTTCAGTCTGTGTTCAGGCTCGTGTTCAGGCTCGTGTTCAGGCTCATGTTCAGCTCGTGTTCAGGCTCGTGTTCAGCTCGTGTTCAGGCTCGTGTTCAGCTCGTGTTCTTCAGTCGTGTTCAGTTCGTGTTCCAAAGGTCATGTTCAGGCCGTGTTCAGGCTCTGTTCCAGGCTCGATGTTAGGTCGTCCGAGTCAGCCTCGCTCATTCAGGCTCGCTGTTCAGGCTCGTGTTCAGGCCGTGTTCAGCTCGTCTTCAGAGCTCGTTCACAATCGTGTTCAGCGCGTGTTCAGGCTCGTGTTCAGTCCTTCAGCTCGTGTTCAGGCTCGTGTTCAGGCTCGTGTCTAGGCTCGTGTTCAGGCTCCGTGTTCAGGCTCGTGTTCAGGCTCAGTGTTCAGTCGTGTTCAGGCTCGTGTTCAGGCTCGTGTTCAGCGGTCGTGTTCAGCTCCATCGTTGTTTCAGCTCGTGTTCAGGCTCATGTTCAGGCTCGGTTTCAGCTCCAGTTCGTGTTCAGGCTCTGTGCAGGTTCGTGTTCAGGCTCGTGTTCAGGCTGTGTTCAGGCTCGTGTTCAGTCTGCGTCAGGCTTGTGTTCATGTTCGTGTTCAGCTCGTGTTCAGCTCGTTCAGCTTCGTTTGCTCCTTCAGCTCGTGTTTCAGGCTTCGTTGTTCAGGCCCTGTTCTCAGGCTCATGTTCAGTCTGTGTCAGTCGTGTTCAGGTTCTGTGTTCAGGCTCGTGTTCAGGTTCGTGTTCAGGTTCGTGTTCAGGCTCGTGTTCAGCTCATGTTCAGGCTCGTGTTTCAGGCTCGTGTTCAGGCTCGTGTTCAGGTCGTGTTCAGGTTCGTGTTCAGGCTCGTGTTTAGGCTCATGTTCGGCTCGTGTTCAGGTTCGTGTTCAGCTCCAGTTTGTGTTCAGGCTCGTGTTTCAGGCTCGTGTTCAGCTCCAGTTCGTGTTCAGGGCTCATGTTCAGGCTGTGTTCAGGCTCGTGTTCAGGCTGTCTTTCAGGCTCGTGTTCAGGCTCATGTTCAGGTTCGTAGTTCAGGCTGCTGTTCAGGTGCTCGGTTCGCCTGGTTCAGGGCTCATCTTCAGTTCTGTTCATCAGTGTATGATTCAGTCTCTGTGTTCAAGCCCAGTCGTGTTCAGGCTCATGTTCAGGCTCGTGTTCAGGCTCGTGTTCAGGCTCGTGTTCAGGCTCGTGTTCAGGCTCGTGTTCAGGCTGCGTTCAGGCCTGTTCAACACTAGTTTCAGGCCTCTTTGTTTATTTCCACAGGGGTTTTTGGTCAGCGTTTGGAGGAGACCGTCCTGTACGAGCGTAAGTACGGCGTGCGTCTGGTGCCCCTAGTGGTGGAGCAGTGCGTGAACTTCATCCGGGACCGGGGCCTTCACGAGGTCGGGCTGTTTCGGCGACCGGGCCAAACGCGGACGGTCCAAGAGCTGAGGCTGGCGTACGACTCGGGGGAAAGGCCGGCGTTCGACAGGTAAAGCTCCCTCGCGCCGATTAAGGCCGATTAGGGCCGATTAGGGCCGATTAGGGCCGATTAGGGCCGATTGATCGACTGCGCCAGTGTTTTTTCGACCTTGACTCAGGCGCGCTCCGACAAATATGACCTGATCGTTTTGTAAAAAGAAGAAAAGTTGTATATTTTGTGTATTTTTTATCATTATTATCGCTTCATTTTGTTGGTACGGTATCGTTTCGTATCGTTTCGTATCGTTTCGTTTCGACTGCAGGCGTTTGCTCTGGACACTCACGAAAACAGTCCAATTAAATCATTAAAAACATGTGAGAATTTGTTCTTTGTCACTTTACGGGAGCGCTTTTCTCACATTTGTGGAATGATTTAAGATAAACAAATGAAGAACATTGATTTTTACTAGTTTAAGAATTGTATTTGTTTGAGATTTTAAAATAAATTGTACGGGAAAAGGAGCAATTGTACGTTTTATGTTTAAAGCAAAATGCTGCACACGAAGATGAGGGGAATGAGGCGCTAAAATACCAAAATAGAGTATTTTATTATTAATAATAATAATAATAATAATATAAAATAACTGATTAAAAAGAAAAGTGAAAAAAAGTGTTTCAGATTAATAAAACTCAACAAATACGTTTTAAGACAATATCGTCTGAATATTGGGATGCTCCAAAAAATACACTGAGATATACATTTTTGTCAATATTGTGATAATAAATGTGTTGATAAAGTATCGGAAGTATCGGAAGTGTGGGCTGTACTCGATATCGAGTATATTTCACTTCCCAAAGCAAAACATTGGACATATTCACTCTTTGATCATTCCAATGGTTGTATTTTACATGAAGTGTGTGTGTGTGTGTGTGTGTGTGTGTGTGTGTCTGTGTGTGTGTGTGTGTGTGTGTGTGTGTCTTGTGTGTGTGTGTGTCTGTGTGTGTCTGTGTGTGTGTGTGTGTGTCTGTGTGGTGGTGTGTGTGTGTGTCTGTGTGTGGTGTGTCTGTGTCTGTTTGTGTGTGTGGTGTGTCTGTGTGTCTGTTGTGTGGTGTGGTGTGTCTGTGTGTTGTGTCTGTTGTGTTGTGTGTGTGTGTGTGTGTGTGTGTGTCTGTGTGTCTGTGTGTGTGTGTGTGTGTGTGTGTGTGGTCTGTGTGTCTGTGTGTGTGTGTGTGTGTTCTGTGTGTGGTCGTGTGTGTGTCTGTGTTGTTGTGTGTCTGTGTGTGTGTGTGTGTGTCTGTGTGTCTGTTGTGTTGTGTGTGTGTGTCCTGTGTGTTGTGTCGTGTGTGTGTGGTCGTGTGTGTGGTGTGTGTGGTCTGTGTGTGTGTGTCTGTGTGTGTGTCTGTGTTGTGTGTGTGTGCTGGTGTGTGTGTGTGGCGTGTGTGTGTGTGTGTCTGTGTGTGCGTGTGTGCGTGTGTGTGTGTGGTTGTGTGTGTGTGTCTGTGTGTGTGTCTGTGTTGTGTCTGTGTGGTGTGTGTGTGTTTGGGGCGTTTTTATATTGTGTAAGATATTTTTGCTTTAATAGTATTGAAAAACCATAAATATAGGGATATATGCAGGATTGTGTAATAATAAAATAAAATAAAATTTATATATATATATATATATATATATATATATAATAACATTTTTAAAAAATAATAATAACAAAAATAACAATTATAATTTCATTTGTACAGCACTTTACAAAACAATGTTACAAAGTGCTTCACGGACTAAAAGCATTACAAAAGCACGCGTTACATTGTGTACACACAAACACACACACTCGATACAAACACACATATTAATATTGACCATGGCGACTCCGCGGCCCGCGCAGGGTGGGAAAGCGCCCCTTTGACGCTTGGCGGTCTTCTCTTGCAGTACCACGGACGTCCACACGGTGGCGTCGCTGCTGAAACTCTACCTCCGTCAGCTGCCTGAGCCGCTGGTGCCGCACAGCCACTTCCAGCACTTTCTGCAGTGCGGGAGGAAACTGTCCACCGACCGCACACGGGTAAAAACACACAACCTCGAGTGGAACAGTGTCGTTGGATTTCAGCTCAGTTTGTGTGTGTTTTTGGGTTCAAGTTCCGCAGTCGTTTATACGTCAGGTCAAACGACACATTTCACTAAAACGCTGTGAACCGTTATATTTCAGGTTCGACTCGACGTTTTGCCCGTTTGTCCACAGTTTGACCGTTTGTGTAAAGTTCATAATTGTACTTCCTGTTTGGACACGAGCACAAATACGACACAGGCAGAGGTCATTCCACAGCTGTTACCTAGCAACCAGACTGCAAACAAGAGCCCACATCCACATAAATGACACAACGGTTCTGATCTGACACAATAACACCATAGAACACCTTTATTTAGGTTCAAACTGTCAGTTAGTTAAGTGTCAGTTAAGTGTCTTTGTGTTTCCAATGGCACGCGCACATGATGACATCACAGAGGGATTCAGCTCAACTTCCTGTCATTTTAAACTCTTTTTTTTTTTTTTTAATGTCTTCACAAACTGCAACTTGACGGACTAAAACTGTGATAAACATTTACCACAGGTGCCCTCCCACCGAAAACTGAGTCTGAATTATAATGACACGAGAACCTTCACGTGGACTTTAAGGTGGTCTTTATTTGGTTAAATGCATTACATCCATTTTATATTTTAGCAGGTTTGTTGGTCTTTGTCTTCTTAAAGTCAGTCTGTGCAACGTGAGAGAAATGTGTAAATGTGTAATCACGTCCTGTCATCAAGGAGTAAACATATTAATACAGAAGAGAAGGACAACAACAAAAATTATAATAGTAAATAAAAAGAAAAGATGAAGATAAGTTTAGACTCCGAAGTGAAGCAAATGCTAAAGAAAATGTCCAAAATGTTCTGTAAAACAACACATTTAAACTGATCGTAAATGTCCCAATTTTGTGTGCAATTTTGGCCATTTTCTTTTACATTTTCTCGTACAGAAGTTTCAAATCAACACCTCTAAATCTAATAATCCTAATAATCCTAATGGTACAATATAACAAATAAAATTAAGTTACAGCAGGTCCGACAGTCAAGTCCCATTTTGTCCAGTTTATGAAATGTGTGCGTTTCCAAATGAAGTCCGAATGTCATTTATTCCCTTTGCCTGATGTCTGTCCCTGTCTCAGTGGAAATGGATGACACAAACATCACCAACGACCGACTGGACTGGTCGTTGGTGATGTTTGTGTCATCCATTTCCTTTTTCCTGCCGCCAAATGTACCTTCTAAAAAGGTATCCATTCACTGTGTCCGTGGGAGGAGTTTTAAGGCCCAAATACAGAGCGATGGAGATGTAAAAAAAAGCTCTTCACCCGTCTTTTCTCTCACCCACGTTAGGGTCTGCTCGAGTTACGATACCTGCTTCACGAGCTTCCCGTCGCAAACTTCAACCTGCTCAACTTCATTTGCCAGTAAGTGTCGCCGCCGCCGCCCCCATCGTTACTCTCTTCTATACTTGTGTTTGTGGGTGGGTTTTTTTGGACAGATTTCTGAACGAAGTGCAGAGTTTCTCCGGCAGCAACAAAATGAGCGGCCAGAACTTAGCCACAGTGTTCGGACCAAACATCCTTCGCTCCAAAGCCGAGGACCCGCACAGCATCGTGGGAGGCAAGACACCGCAACAAACGCATGTTAAACGCATGTTAAACACGTTAAACGCATGTTAAACACATGTTAAACACATGTTAAACACACGTTAAACACATGTTAAACACACGTTAAACACACGTTAAACACATGTTAAACGCATGTTAAACACATGTTAAACACATGTTAAACACACGTTAAACACATGTTAAACGCATGTTAAACACATGTTAAACACATGTTAAACACATGTTAAACACATGTTAAACACACGTTAAACACATGTTAAACGCATGTTAAACACACGTTAAACACATGTTAAACGCATGTTAAACACATGTTAAACACATGTTAAACACACGTTAAACACATGTTAAACACACGTTAAACACATGTTAAACGCAGTTAAACCACGTTAAACACACGTTAAAAAAGCATTAAAGCACTATGTTATAATCATGCACACTCGGTAAAGCGCGATGTTAAAACAATGTTAAAACGCTGTTAAATGCCATGTTAAACATATTTGTCTTACTTCGCATTTATGAGATGATGTAGCTTTGATTGTGGTTAGTCCTTAACATGTGGAAACACTAAAACTGTTAACATCGACATGTTAAACACGTCATGTTAAACACACGTTAAACACACGAATGTTAAACGCATGTTAACACAGAAAATATGTTAAACACAGTACACATGAACGCATAGTAAACACAGTAAACACATGTTAAACACTGTTAAACACAGTTAACACATGTTAAACATGTTAACCGGATATTTAAACACTTTAGACGCAGTTTAACACATGTAACACATGTTAAACACACGTTAAAACACATGTTAACGCATGTTAAACACACGTTAAACAACACGTTAAACACACATGTTAAACACATCGTTAAACGTCATGTTAAACACACGTGTAAACACATGTTAAACGCATGTTAGACACACATGTTAAAACAACATTAAGTAAACACATGTTAAACGCATGTTAAACCATGTTAACAACACTTGTTAAACACATGTTACACATTTAACACATGTTTAACACACGTTTCGATGTTAAAACATGTTAACACATGTTAACGCAAACGATGTTACACCATGTTAAACATATGCAAAACGCCACTGTTAAACACGTGAAACACATGTTAAACGCCATGTAGTTTACAAACAACATGTACTAAACACATGGTAAAGAACGCTACATGTTAAAACACAACGCATGTCAAACATTAAACACATGTTAAACGCATGTTAAAACGCATGTTGAATTTAAACACATGTTAACGCATGTTAAACGCATGTTTAAACACATGTTTAGGGGACAGCAGTCTAAGGCAGGGACTCCCAGACTTCCTTTTCTCCAGACACTTCTCAACTCCTCCAGGAGGATCCGAGGCGTTCCCAGGCTAGCGAGAGACATAGTCCCTCCAGCGTGTCCTGGGTCTCCCCGGGGCCTCTCCCGGTGGACATAGCCGAAACACCTCCCTAGGGAGAACGCCCAGGAGGCATCGGAACAGATGCCCGAGCCACCTCAGCTGGAGGAGCAGCGGCTCTACTCCGAGCTCCTCCCGTGTGACTGAGCTCCTCCCTCTCTCTAAGGGAGCACCCAGCCACCTGCGGAGGGAACTCATTTCGACCGCTTGTATCCGCGATCTTGTCCTTTCGGTCACATACCCAAAGCTCATGACCATAGGTGAGGGAGGAACGTAGATTGACCGGTAAATCGAGAAGCTTTGTCTTTGGACTCAGCTCCTTCTTTACCACAACGGTCCGATGCAGCGACCGCATCACTGCAGACGCTGCACCGATCCAACTGTCAATCTCACGCTCCATCCTTCCCTCATCGTGAACAAGACCCCGAGATACTTGAACTCCTCCACTTGGGCAGGACTCTCCACCCACCTGGAGAGGGCAAGCCACTTTTTCCAGTCGAGAACCATGGCCTCAGATTTGAGGTGCTGATTTCTCATCCGCTGGCTTCACACTCGGCTCAAACCGTCCCAGTGCATGTTGCAGGTCCAGGTTTGATGGAGCCATCAGGACAACATATTCTGCAAACAGCAGAGATGAGATCCTGTGTTCTCCAAACCGGGCCCCCTCCGCCCCTGACTGCGCCTAGAAATTCTGTCCATTAAAAACAATGAACAGAACGCGTGACAAAGGGCAGCCCTGAGGAGTCCCACACGCACTGGGAACAGGTCTGACTTACTGCCGGCAATGCGGACACGCTCCCCCTCTGGTCATACAGGGACTGGACGCATGTTAAACACATGTTAACATGTTAAAACACATGTTAACGTTTGTTAAACAATGTTAAACACATGTTAACCCTGTTAACATGTTAAACAACATGTTAATAAAACACATGTTAAACAATGTAATAACCGAACATTGTTAAAACACATGTTAAAATGCATGTTAAACCGCATGTTAAACACATGTTAAACACATGATAAAACGCATGTTAAACACATGTTAAACACATGTTAAACACATGTTAAACACATGATAAAACACATGTTAAACGCATGTTAAACGCATGTTAAACGCATGTTAAACACATGTTAAACACATGTTAAAACGCATGTTAAACGCATGTTAAACGCATGTTAAACGCATGTTAAACGCATGTTAAACGCATGTTAAACGCATGTTAAACACATGTTAAACGCATGTTAAACACATGTTAAACACATGATAAAACGCATGTTAAACACACGTTAAACACATGATAAAACGCATGTTAAACGCATGTTAAACCGCATGTTAAACACATGTTAAACACATGATAAAACACATGTTAAACGCATGTTAAACACATGTTAAACGCATGTTAAACACATGTTAAACACAATCTTTAAGAGGCGAGCTGCTGCCAGGAATGTTCCGCAGTGCTGCTTTAAACTATGAGACAGGATGTTTAGGGACAAATCCATTTTATCTGCAGATTTATTTACCACAAACGAAACGTCCTGCGACGCTCCAGCGCCGTCGGAGGCGCGTTCCATCCAAAAGCAAAGCCTGAATTGAAAGTGGTTTTAATTCGTTCTAAAGACTTCAACTCGCTCACGTGTTTGTGGCTCAGGCGCGGCGCTGGTGCAGGTCCTCATGCTGGAGTTCATCCGGGAGTACCACGCCCTCTTCTCCAAAGTGCCTCCTCCGGCGCTCAGACCCGCTGCGGGCTCGCACGGCGCCCCCTGCCTGCGACAGATGTCTCTGCCGCTCATCACGGAGAAAGACGACAATGACGAGGCAGGACAAAGGTGAAGTCCATGAGCAAGTCAAAGTCAAAGTGTGTTCAGAAATGTTTAGAGTAAAAGTGTTTCTTGTGTTTCTGTTGTGGTTTCGATTGGCTTAAAAGCGCTCGAAGGAAGTAATTTCACTTTGTACTCCTGTTAAAAACGTAGTGAAGTAAAAGTAAAGTACAGAGACCTTAAAAGTAGAATCTGCTTTATTTTATTTACAACGTTTAGTGTCATAAAATGAATACAAACATTTAATTTGACCAATATGCAAATTCTGAGCGTTGCGTGTCACCTTTTTGTGGGCGTGGTCTTTTGGTTGATGAATAACGTTTTAAAGGCGTGTCAGTGTGCGCCCCCCGTTCAGCCTTTAACTCGTGGTCCTGTCCTCATGTTTGGGCGTCGCTCGCGTGTTCGTTAGCGTCCAAGGCTCGACCGCGCACTGCTCTCTGCGTTTTCTGGAAGGTCACATGGTAACCCGCCTCTCCTCCCCCCCCCCCTTTCTCAGCGGCATGTCAAATCGGGAGTTCCACCAGAAGAAGCTGCTGGGTCACCGTCACGCCTCGTCCCACCCCGAACACCTGCCTGTTCTCTCGCGCCGCGCTCCGGCCAGCCTCGTTCCAACAAAGTCGACCGGCGCCGCCACCGGCGACGCAGCTCTCTACGCCTTTACCAGGCCGCTCCAAACCGGAACAGCCTGAGCTGGACTGAGGAGCGTGGCCCGGACCTGCGGGACCCCAACATCGACTACTGGACCCCCGAACGGGCGCCCGACCGAGGGCCTGGCTTCTCTCAGCGGGGGCAGCAGTGTTTCGGGCGGGATCAGCAGCCCCTCCGCTTACGACAATATGGAAAAGAGAGCTCCAAGAAGTGTGCGAGCCGAAACCCCCGGCGACCGGACAATTCCGACGACCAAAACGAGGATTCTGACGCTTCCTGGTCGTCGTGTGCGAGATCATCCCGCTGGAGGAAAGCGTGAGCCCCGTAAGTGCACCCGCGGTGGACTTACGAAGGTCCGTCGACGGGCGAGCGAACGCGAGGAGGCCTTTGAATCGTTGCACTGTCACCACGCCGACGTCGGCGCTCGGAGCCCAGCGTCAGTCGCTGAGTACGGGGGGGAAAGCCCTCAGAGGTGTTCTTCCCCTCGGGACCGCGCTCCAGGAAGCTCCAGGAGCAGGCGGCCAGCAGCGGGCCGAGCACGCGCCAGGGACGCGCACTCGCTGCTGGGAGCTAGCAGCGGCAGATCTGGCCCGGCAGAGGAGGAGTACCAGGCCCGGATTCACAGGTGAGTGAGACGAAGTAAAATGTACTCGAGTGCCAACACACGCTCTGGGTCACGTGGAGCTAACGGAAAATATCACACCTTATTTTACTCTAGTAACCTTTGGCTCCTCCCCTTCCCTGCCTCTCCCTCCCCTCCCCCCTCCTCTCCCCTCCCTCTCCCCCCCCGTTCCTCCTCTCCTCCCCTCTCCTCCTCCTCCCGCCCTCCTCTCCTCCTCCCTCCTCCTCTCCTCCTCCTCCCTCCCCCTCTCCCCTTCCCTCCCCCCCTCTTCCGCCTCCGCTCCCTCCTCTCCCCTCCCCTCTCCCCTCCCCTCCTCCTTCTCCACTTCCCCTCCTCGGCCCCCTCCCCTCCTCCTCCCTCATATACCCCCTCCTCTCCTCCCTCTCCTCCTCTCCTCCCCTCTCCTCCTCCTCCCCCTCCAGCGCTCCCTCCTCTCCCCCTCTCTACCGCTCCCTCCCTCCCTCCCCTCCTCCTATCGCCTCCCCTCCTCTCCTCCCGTGCCCTCCCCTCCTCCTCCCCCTCCCCTCCTCTCCCCCTCCCCCCTCACCTCCTCCCCCCCCTTCCTCTCCCCTCCCTCCTCCCTTCTACCCTCCTCCCTCACCTCCTCTCTCCCCTTCCCTCCCTCCTCCTCCCCCTCCCTCCTCCTCTCCCCCTCCTCCCTCCTCCTCCTCCTCTTCCCTCCTCCTGCTCCCCTCCTCCCTCACCAGTGTCTCCCCTGCCTCCTCTCCCCCCTCCTCTCCCCCCTCCCTCTCCCCTCCTCCCCTCCCTCCTATCTCCCCTCCTCCCCCCGCTCTAATCCCTGCACCTCCGCTCTCCTCTCTTCCTCCTCTCTCCTCTCCCCTCCCCACCTCCTCCCCCTCTCTACCTCCTCCTCCCCTCCCCAAACCTCCTCCCCTCCCCTCCTCACTCCTCTCAACCCTCGCCTCCCTATCCTCTCCCCTCCCCCCTCCTCCCTACCTCCTCACCTCGGTTCAGGCTGGAGCGCTGTAAGCGGAGGTCCCTGGAGCGGGCAGATTCGTTGGTCCTGAGGCTGGAGCGCTGAACGAGGCTCCTGGAGCGGCAGATCGTGGTCCTGAGGCTGACCCTGGAGCGCAGAGGCGCAGCCAGAGCGTCGCGGAAACCAAAACTCCAGCAGATGGCGCGGGTTCCGAGCGGACGCTCGACCGACGCAAACGACAAACTGCATGCGGGAGTATGGATCACGTTCTTTCCATGGCGTTCGGAGAGGTGGATGAACACGGACCAGGGGGACGGCGAAGGGGGACGTGAAGGGGGACGTGAAGGGGGACGAAGGGGGACGCGAAGGGGTGGACGCGAAGGGAGGACGGCGCGAAGGGGGACACACCCGAGGACCAGAGTGTTACAGAGTCTGTAGGAGAAGACGTGGTAGGAAAGCACTGGAATGTGTTGCAAATAAATGCTAAGGGTTTGTCTCCGTTTGCACTAAAATGTCACAGTTCTGGGATTTGCAGAATTAAAGTTATGATTTCTGTTTGAATTTATGTCAAAATAGTGTCAGAAAATTCTGCCAAAAAAATATTAAAACATCACTTTTCCTTACCAATGAGCTGACTTACCTCTTTGTTTTGCTCAGACTTCTTTCTTCCCGTGAGTCTCCTTTTCAACACGTTTTGTAATCAATGTTGTATGTAATAAAAAAGAATCATCATAAAAAACGACCCTTAAACGTTGGGCCTAAGCTAAGCTCCGGCCCCCAAATGCCAAACCTTACGCAATAGCAGTAGAAACTGAAGAGTGAAGGAGGCAGAAGATGGACACTGGTCCCTTCATGTGTTGTTCACTTTATCCACAAACTCTCTTAAATCTCCATGATTATTGTAAAGACATTATAAAGTCTGCAAATATTTACTTTCATTTTCATCTTTCCACAAAGTATTCAACAACCCTCGTGCCCTGCAGTGGGCCTACACGACCCAGAAGGTGGAGCCAAAAGTGTCTCTTACTTCTGTCATCGTTATGTACTTTCACTGATATTCACTCCATGTTCAAATATTTGTTACTGGGCAACATTCACTGGCACTTACACGACTCCCTCGCATGAAGCAGATGTGTCAAACAAACAGCAGGTGTCGCCAAACTGTTGATTATTAATATTAAATGTCACAGGTCATCTTTTTCTTACCTCTGATGGTTTAGCACAGAGGGGATCAAAGATGCGGTGCCCGGGGGGCGTTTTATACCTCTCTAGAACTACGAGTCCCACAGTCCTTTGCTGGCAGCCGGCCGCTCAGCGCTGCTGTGCTGCTGGAGCGTCTCGTGCAGTGCGGACTTTTGCAAAACTTTACAGACTTGAGCAGAGGTCTGAGCGGCATCTGATGTGTGGCTTTGGGAAAAACACGTGGAAGAAAGAAAGGAGACAGGTTTTTTGTGGATGTTAGAGCTGTGCTAAAAGGGGCGCTAATGTGGAGCTACGACATGGAGCAACATGGAGGCTAAACGTGGGAGCTAACGTGGAGCTAACGTGGGGCTAAACGTGGGGCTAACGCTGGGGCTAACATGTGGAGCTAATGTGGGGCTAACGTGGAGCTAACGTGGGGCTTAACGTGGGGCTAACGTGGGGCTAACGTGGGGCTAACGTGGGGAGCTAACATGGAGATGGAGCTACATGAGCTATATGTGGAGGCCTAACGATGGAAAGCAACCATGGGGCTAACACGTGGAGCCTAACATGGGGCTTCAACGTGGGAGCTAATGATGGGCTAACGTGGAGCTAAGTGGAGTCTATAACGTGGAGCTAACATGGAGCTAATGTGGGAGCTACATGCGAGCTAATGTGGAGCCTAACATGGGCCTAACGAGGAGCTAACGTGGGACTAAAGCGGAAGCTAAATGTGCGGGCGTAACGTGGCAGCTAATGTGGGGCTAACGTGGAGCTAATGTGGGCTTAACGTGGAGCTAAGTGGAGCTAATGTGGGGCTAAGCGTGGGCTAGCGTAACGTGGAGCTAACGTGGAGCTAATGTGGAGCCTAACGTGGGGCTAAACGTGGAGCTAACGTGGGGCTAACGTGGAGCTAACGTTGGGGGCTAATGGCAGACCTATCAAGCAAGAAACACGCACTTCTCTGATGATAGCTTCTGTGAGGAGAACATCCAGTGCAAACCTGGACAGATCAGGAGCCACAGGTAAAAACATAAAAACAGTGTCATAAAGTCTGAACAGGAGCTCTGACTGTGACGCACTAATTGTGAAACCGTGCACTAATGTGACGCGCGAACTAATGTGCCGTGAAACTGCTTCACACTAATGTGACCGTGAAACTGCGACCCGCGAAACTGTGACCGCACTGAATGTGACCCGGTGAAAACTGTGGACCCGCACTAAATGTGACCATTGAAAGCTGTGGACCCCGGCACTAAATGACGAACCGTAGTAAACTGTGACCGGGCACTAATGCGAATACCGTGAACTGTGATACCGCACTAAATGTGACCACGCTGAAACTGTGTCCGCACTAGATGTGTCCGTCGCACTAACTGTGACCAGGTGGAAACTGTGTCCGCCACTAAATGTGAACGTAAAACTGTGTGCCGCACTAATGTGACCGTGTAAGAACTGTGCCCGCACTAGGTCAATGTGTGCCGCACTAATGTGAGCGTAAAACTGTTGTCCGCGACATAATGTGAACCGGTAACAACTCGTGTCCGCACTAATGTGTCCGCACTAAAATGTGGACCGTGAAACTGTGTTCCGCCACTAATGTGTCCGCGAAAACTGTGTCCGACTTGTGTACGTAAACTGTGTCCGCATATGTGACCGTAAACTGTGCCCGAGCTAATGTGACGTTAAAATCTCGTGCCCGACTGCACTAATGTGACGTAAATAACTGTGTCGCACCGTATAAACTGTGCCGCCTAATGTGACGTAAAACTTGTGCCGCACTAATGTGACGTAAAACTGTGTCCGCTACTATTGTGACCGTAAAACTGTGTCCCGCACTAATGGTGACCGGTAAACCTGTGTCCGCAACATAAATGGTGTCCGCCACTAATGTGACCGTGAACACTGTGTCCGCACTAATGTGACGTAAAACTGTGTCCGCACTAATGTGACCGTAAAACTGTGTTCCGCACTAATGTGACCGTGACAAACTGTGTCCGCACTAATTGTGACCGTAAAAACTGTGTCCTGCACTAATGTGTTCCACACTCGATGTGACACGTGAACTGTGTCGACTAAAGTTGACGTAAAACGTGTCCGCCTCATTGTGATGACGTAATAACTGTGTTCGCACTAATGTGACCGTAAAACTGTGTCGCATCTAAATGTGACGTAAAACTGTGTCCGCACTTTAATGTGACGTAAAACTGTGTCCTTGCACTAATAGTGACCGTAAAAACATGTGTCCGCACTATTGTTGACCGTAAAACTGTGTGTCCGCAGCAAATGTGACCGGTAAAACTGTGTCCGCACTAATCTGTGGATCGTGAAACTGTGTCGCACTAATGTTGCCGTGAACACACACATGGCCTCATTTTCGTTCAGTACATGAAGAGTTTGTCACTAAAATCAGCTGTAAAAACACGGAGCTCATATTGAGTTTGAGCAGAAACACGTCTGTGATACCTCCATTTTACCATCAGAACCATCTCGCACGTCCATGGCTCCTGCTCCTGCTGCTGCTCTCCTGCTCCTGTTCCTGCTCCTGCTGCTGCTCTCGCTCCCTGCTGCTGCTCCTGCTCCTGCTGCTGCTCCTGCCTTCCTGCATGAATATGAACTCCTTCTGCTGCACATTTGACTGGGTCCACATAGAACTATTACTCGGCTGCGTAAAGATATTTCATTCTTATATTTTTCCGTTATGTTGGGCCTGAGCGTCGAAATGGACACGCCTGGGTTTAACGTGTCGCGCCACTGAAGATCTGGGTTCTTCTGCCGAGTTTCTTCAGCCTGAAACCAGTTCAACGGTTCTTGTGCAGCGAAACCAGCCTGAAACCCGAGAGCTCGTAGCGCTACAATTGTCCGGCCTGTCAACTGCTGGATGTATGAGGTACTGCACCGGCGATGAAAATGTACTAAACACATTTTTTTTGCTGACGAGTATGCAAATTAGGATAGGTCACATGGTTCCGCCACCTCTGTACCGTGTCCAGACCATCTCACATTTATTCAGTTTCACCGAGGTTTCTGAGCGCACCTTTAACGCTCACGACTGTCCGCTTAACTCCCCAACGCCGCACGTACTTTAAAAACATGAGCGACGTAACCGATTTAGGTGAGATCCTTCCAACGAAAACCAAAGTCTAAAAAAAAAGGCTATTAAATTAAATTTGTAAATAATAAAAAGAAAAAGGCGGTTTGGAGTTCTTCTCTTGTGACATTTATTTCAAGATTTGGCAGAAAATAAATCCGTTTTGAAACACACGATCCACACACACTTCTCACTCAAAACGCAACAACAACAGTCTTTTCTTGAGGGGTTTTTTTTTTCATCTTTTATTTATTTTTTTGCTATTTCTGGATCTGTTGCAGTTGGACAAAAAAAGGGACACGACCACAAAAAACATGTTTCAAGTTCATTTAAAAACAGTTCCAACACTATGTAAACACTAGTTTCACCGCTCGTCTTCATTTTTTTAAACTTCTTTTAAAGACGGCAAAACATGTATCAAGACTTATTTTAATCCTGTCTTTTTTTTTCTATTATTATTATTTATTATTATCATCATCGTTCGCCTTTTAAACTTTCAATTGTGTTTCAAGTGCAAAAATCAGTCCACGAAAGAAAGAAAACGGTCACATTCGATCGCAAACTTACAATAAATGACCTTTTTAAACCAAACTTCTTTACACGACGCTGAAAAAAACAACAACAAAAAAAAAAAAAACGCGCTAAATATGGACACAATGACATTTAAAATGGTTGTTTTTGGGGTCCGTTACTAGCATATTCAGTCAAACGGCGCGTCCACAAACAAAACGTTCTTCATGTTTATGCTTCTTAGCTGCGACTCGGTTCAGACGATACAAAAGCGTTCCACATTTACGAGCCTATAAAGCGATAATATCAATGAATGTATGCACACACGTATTGAATCAAAACACGGTTAGTAAGAAAATAGACGGGATTGGGGTTCTCCAAACAACGGAATGAAGCTCTACGTTTTCTCCTTTTCTATAGAATATTACAACTTGAACTATTCTTTTCCTTCTGTTCCATTGAATTATATAGCTGTAACATATCGAATATCAATGCATTTTTGGTTTGGTTTCAAGTCAGTTTCAACCGAACTTTCGAGCGTTTCAGTCTTCAAAAAGCAGAATTGAACCCCATGTTTATCAATATCATAAGTTAACGACTTGGACTTTCTTGACCGCCGCATAACGTGGAACGAGTTTCCCGTCACGTAAGAGTTGTCACTTTCACGACAACGGTATTCATGTCCTTTTACGTTGTGTATTCTAAAAAACACGGTACGCAACACAATCGCCCTTTCAATTACTGCAACTCTTCACGACAATACTGGATCGAAACGTTATGAACACCGGAATCTGCTCCTTTTTGACGACGACTCAGCTTCTGAGAACCTGCCTCACCATTCGGCGCTGCCCTAAAGAACGCTGATGTGGATTGTCGATCCGATGTAAGACGACGCAGAGGTCTAACGCGCGGCGCAATGTTTCTCGCTTCCAGGCACACAGTGCGCCCATCGTCGAGTCAGAAAGTGTGTAAAGCGTTTCCCTATCCTTTTTTTGTTTTTTTTTCTACTTCTCTTTTTTTTCTCTTCTCTTCTTTGCGCATTTAAGTCAAATCTGTGTCGTCCCGAGACCGCCGCGCTTTTGTCTGCGTCCAATTCCAAGTGCGCCGTTAGCATGCTAGGTGGCGTTAGCTTTACAGTGTGG
Source organism: Chaenogobius annularis (assembly GCA_015082035.1). Taxonomy (NCBI): domain Eukaryota; kingdom Metazoa; phylum Chordata; class Actinopteri; order Gobiiformes; family Gobiidae; genus Chaenogobius; species Chaenogobius annularis. The sequence goes on from BJKM01001134.1 coordinate 50,723, forward strand.
AACGCGCTTAAAACATTAAAATTAGGATTAGGGTCGGTACGGGTGAAGCGATGCGGAGTTAAAGTGACCTCAGTCTTAGTTGAAGCTAGTCCTTCCCAACAGCAGCTCATTGGTTTACCCGTTGCTATGGTGATGTCAACAGCGTAGTCATACAGAATGCGATTGGCTGTTGCGGGAGCGGCCTGTTTTCCAAGCTTTTTAAAAGACCGTGAACGTCAGGTACGGCTCAGTTCAGACCAGCACATCTACAGCACTATCCGGGTCTTTGTGGTCATGTTAAGAACTTTATTTAACTCTTGACACAGACAGAACAGCAGTTAGCCTCACGTCCACTCACGTTCACTTCCACTTCCTTCTTGTATTCCCTTTCCCACAGAACTCGATGAACGTAAAGCTTCTCTGTCCCGTTTGTCTCAATTACAGATCCGTTTGAACCAATCGGGGCGCAGCGCTGTGGCAGAGTGTCAAAAACGAAACGGATGCAGCCGTTTTGGTGGCGCCGATCGGACTTGACGACCTCAGAACCCGGACGGCGTGAGGACGTTCATGTCGCGGTGCTTGAGCTTGTGGGGCCGCGATCCCTGCTTGCGGCCCTCCACGGCGGGGATCTCCAGCTTGGGCGGGTTGACCTGCTGCGGCGTGGGGTCGGCGAGTCGCGTGGCCTGGGACTTCATCACCTCCATCGGGGTGGGCTTCTGGGCGCCGCGGTACGCCTGCAGAGCGAAGCCTGCTGGGAGAGTCCGGAGGAGAGCGAGGTTAGAGTGCAAATGACACAATGAGTCTGTCTCCGAGGGGCTTCTTCAGTTCTTCTGAGATAACGACGTGTCAGATGAACTGAAGAAGCGACTTGGATGAGTAAAACTTTTCTTTTGAGGCCGCCGCGTCAACTGTGGTTTTAGACACAATGCAATGAAAAAGAAAAGAGTCCGAACATCGAGATCAACGAGGATCGAGACCCCCGGAACGCCGCTTACCCAACGTCATCCTGGAACATGGAGTCGAGCCGCGTCCTGAAGCTCCCGTTTCCCTCGCGTCCGACTCAAACCGCTCTCAAACTCGGCTCCAAAATCAGACTTTTGTTTAAAAAAAAAACGGAGTCTGAAGGTCAAAGCTCCAGAACGTAAACACGCCACACGACGGCCTTGAGCGAGTCCAACGGGCGGAACAAACGGCGCACACACACACACACACACACACACACACTCACAATCTCACTCTCACTCTCACACACTCACACACACAATCTCTCTCTCACACACACACACTCACAATCTCTCTCTCACACACACACTCACAATCTCTCTCTCTCACACACACACACTCACAATCTCTCTCTCTCACACACACACACACACACACACACACACACACACACTCAGCTGCGAACGCGCTGTCGAAACCAGATTCATATTTCGCTAGCCCCCGCCGCCTCCGTTAGCCCCCGCCGCCGCCTCCGCTAGCCCCCGCCTTCCACGATTTCATTATTAGCCATTTATTTTTAAACTCTGCTCGTTTCCGTCCGACGTGCAGACACACTGCTGCCTCCTGGTGGCGAGCGGTGGTACTGCGCCCTCGGTCAGCAGTTCCGTGAGGCAGAACTCGGAGTGAGGTTTTTTTCTCTGCGTTTCTGCGTTGCCGTCGTCAAGTCGGGAACAACAGTGACCAGTTTACCACGGCAACGACTCAATCGAGTGAGAAAAAACACAGGAAAATGCTCAAATCGGGCGAAACACGCGAGCAACAGATGTAAACAATGTGCACATGTAAACAATGTGTAAACAATGTGCACATGTAAACAATGTGTAAACAATGTGTAAACAATGTGTAAACAATGTGTAAACAATGTGTAAACAATGTGTAAACAATGTGCACATGTAAACAATGAGCTAAACCCTCGTGCACTTTAGCATTGACCCCCAAACGCATGTACAAGTGTTGACCCGCACCGCTGGCCTCGGAGCCCACGTCAGAGGTGGACTTGTGGACGCCGGGCCGGGGGCCGAAGACGCCCCAGCGCTCCACGGCGCCCCCCGCAGCGTCTCCGCTGAGGTCCACGCTGGAGCCGGAGGCGACGCTGGCCTCGGAGCCGGTGCTGCCGAACCAGCCTCTGCACAAGAACACACAGAAGAATGTCCACGTTTAACTGTTGCCATGGCGCTTCTGTCCGTTGGTTGATGTGGCAGTGGTGTTTTGGTGCCTGTGGGGGCCGGCGTACCTGCGCTGGTGTCGGGGGGAGCTGTGTGGAGTGGTGGAGGGAGTGGACTGGGCTGAAGAGCTCTGCTTGTCTTCTCTGTGCTCGAGGCTCTGAATCTGCAGCTTCTGCAAAAGGACACGCAGAGAGAACGCTGAAAAAGACCGTTTTGTTCAAGCGAAAACCTGTTGTTTGGCTGTGCTGTGCATGTGACCCAAATGATTTTCTTTGCACTCTTCCCTTTATGTCTTAAACTATTTGACGGGAAGACTGAAAATGACACTTTTACATTTCTTTAAATGAAGGTTTTGTGATTTTTATGCATTTTTCCTGTCTGAAGCACTTTGAATCGCCTTGTGTAGAATTGTGCTCTACAAATAAACTTGCCTTGAATGAGTTTATTCTACATTTACTGTCCCCATGAACGGTCAAACTCGAATGAGGAATCGAGGTTTTTTTTTACTATTTTGAGGAAACATCTCGACATTCTCAAAAGAACACAGAAAACTCTCCAAAAGACTTCCCAAACTGAAATGTATTGTTGTTTTAAACCTATAGAAGCGTTTCCTCTCCAGACACAGGTCTAAAGCGAATATTAGTTGACGTGGTAAATGTCCTAAATGTGTAGAAGGTTCTGGCTTAAACGTGTCGGTCGGCGGGCTCTGACCTGCAGCGCCTCGGGCATGCGGTGGTGGTGCCTCGTCTCCTCCGCCGTCAGTCCCTTGTGTGGCGTGTAGCCGGTGTCGCTGAGCCCCGCCCTCTGCTCGAACTTGGACATGCTGTCGTGTGTGTGCTCTGAACGACACAACGCACACGCTTTAGAACGCTCTCGACACAACCACGCGCACAAGTCCTGCTCGCTCGTCACGTCTTACTTGTGATGATGGAGTTCATGATTAAAGAGGACGCTTTGGTCTTCACTACAGCCGGGGGCCTGGAGGGGGCGCTGTCCGCTGCAGAGCGAACGGCTCCTTGAGACTCTTCCTCCTGAGGACACGGGTTTGAGGAAACTGCGTTCAGTTTGGAGTTCACAAAAGGAGTCGGCGTTCGAGTCGGCACAAAACGCCGCTCGACGCAACGAGAGAAAGGGATTTAGATGGGGTTCGGGTCAGGGTTAGGGTTAGGGTTAGGGTCAGGGTTAGGGTCAGGGTTAGGGTCAGGGTCAGGGTTCAAAGTCATCGAGGTGGAGCAGCCAAAGAAAAGACTCGAGTGAGTGTTTTAATGTGGACGGACGCCAAAATGAGTGGTTTTCAAAGGACAAATGATGTCATATACGTAAAGCTTTGGTCACTTTCATCACGGCGAGAAGAGTCTGAAGTCTGAAGTCTAAAGAACGGAGTCTAAGGAATGAAGTCTAAAGAATAAAGTGGAAAGAACGATAGTGACTGAATGTCCCGCCCGCTGCTGCCAACCGTCTCTTTACCGGGTTAAACGATGAACGCGTTTAAAGTCCTCGTGGCGTTCGCCGTCGTACGGGAGAGTTTGTCCTCGCGGCGGATAACGGTCGTAGTTTTACGTCAGTCGAGTTGCGTTTCGTGGAAGAGCGGGGGGGAAAGTGTGACGATTAAAACTTGCAGGGAGGAGTGCCGAGTTCCACCACGAGAATCCCTTAGTGATGTCATCAAAAAGAGCCGTCCCATCAAAGCGCGGGAAAAATGCGCCTTTTGATGACAGTTCAAAACACGTAATTGTTTGTCGGATCATAATGGACTTTGGCACTCGTTTACAGTCCCGGTTGCTAGGTAACAGTTGCGTCTCCGCCTATATCTGCTGGACACGTCAAACCAGGAAGTGACATTATAAACGTCGCCAAATTGGAGAAAAAAAAAACGTGCAAAATGTTTGGTCAAATCTTGAATATAAATCGTGTTCTTTGTTTTACGGAAAAAAAAAACGTGTCACGTGGACTTTAAGGGCGTCACGTGACGTGGACTTTAAGGGCGTCACAACTCGGTCACATCATTTGTAAAACGTCCTTTTCGTCTTGAAGCGAATGCCAATTTAGTAGCATAACTCAATATGAAAAAGAACGCTACAAATCAGAGCAAAACGTGAATAAACCGTTCAAATGTAATCAAAATAATGTGGAGGCTTTGAAGCCTGCCGTAGCTCCGCCTCTGACCTCTGCCAGGTGACTGAACTTCCTCTCGGGGATGACGGGCCGCCGCCACAGGTTGTTGATGCTGATGTCGTGCGGCGGCGTGGACATGGGCGCCTCCAGGTTGTCGTCGTAGCTCAGGGCGCGTCTCGTCATCCCGATGGGCAGCTTCATGCCCATCCCGGAGCCTTCGAGGGCTGTGGACGCGGCACACAACCACACGAACATGAAGGTCTGACAGCGGGGCCGCGCCTCGGGGCCGCGCCTCGGGGCCGCGCCTCGGGGACGCGCCCTTTAAATGACACTCTAAAGTGTCATTTAACAAAATAGGCGTCGTCAGGTGTCAGATCTATTGTATGATTTTAATGGATTTTGGCGCTCGTTTACAATCCGGTTGCTAGGTAACAGTTGTGTCTCCGCCTATGTTATATTTGCTGGACACGTCCAAACCAGGAAGTGACATTACAAACGTCACCAAACTGGCAAAATGTTTGGTCAAATCTGAAATAGAATCGTGTCACTAACTTCTCACTTTCTATTGACACAGGATTGACTACAATATGAACTTTGAACCCTCTGGACCACCCACAGAACACCTCCCCACATTATAGTTTATTGTCGTTTAAAAAATAAATAGTAAAAAGTGTTTTTAACCTGCGTTTTTAACCATCTTTGACGGTCGCACAAGGGTTAAACCGGGGCTTCTCAAACTTGTTCTGGTGCGCCCTCTTCAGGAGATTAAAAAAAATTTACCCACGCCCCCCAGAAAAATCTGTGGAATGTAACAGGAAGTGACCTCACACTGGGGACGCGCCGAAGTTTATGCAGAATTTACACAAAACAAATCATGAATCCAACAAAAATAAAGTCGCTCTCGTACATTTGCATTTGTCAAATGAAAGTCGTGACATTAGAGGAGTTCACTGGGTCATTTCCTCGTGTGATGTCATCAGTTACAACCAGGAAGTAAAATAAAAAAATCTTTTAAAATTGTTTTTTTTTGGGATTAATTTTTATATGATTTTTTTGTGTGTGCAAAATGTTAAATGTATTTCTATCTTTCCTGCATTTTAGTTTAATGAGCGTTCAAACCTGTCATAGGCACTTTAACAATTCAGAACAAACTTTTAGATGTTTATTCAAAAACTTACCGGGGAAATCGCCGGAACCAGCCATGATTTTGGGGGTCAAAAGGTCGACACGGACTGAAAGCACAGGTCACCGCTGCACTGCTCGCTGCTCGTCGTACCTCGTCGCCGCGGAGCGATGCGAAGGGGGCGCCGGCGAGCGGAGGTTACGTTTGACGTTCAGAAGAAGAGTACGCGGCCCTCTCCGGATGCATCGTGGGTAATCGGTCAGGCCGGGCAGGACTGGGAAGCGCCAACGGAAGAGGGAGCGGTCACAGGAAAATATAAACAATACGTTTTTAAAAATAAAAATACATTAAAAAATACATACATTTGCTAAAATCCCATCAACATTATACAAGCAATTTTTTTTAAATGTTCTTATATTTATTTCCTTTATTTTACATTTCGACTAAGAGAAATAATACTAAAAATAATTATCGCACACTTTTTAAATACATTTGTCACCCAATAAAAGATGGAAATACGACGATCGAAGCCTTCTAGAGGCAGAAAACTATGAACAAAGTGTGGAATTGCTCAAAATGTCACAAAAGAATAAACAATGTCAGATTTTCATTCAATAATTTCGAGTCTCCAGATAACGATGATCCAAGTGCATTTGCAAACAGTTCTAGCCCTACATCACCAGAGATAAAAGCAGTTGGGTCTTGTCCCGTTATTTCTTTCTGCTCCCATTTTGACCCGATTTGCTGCAGCCGTCACTTGGCGACGGCGAAACAAACACACACAAAAAAAAAATCATTCAAATGCGAGTCAAAACAGACGGATTAAAAAAAAACAACAAAAAAACCACACACATATTGAGCCGTGTCGGGTTTGAACCGGCTTAAACCAGAGGCGGGGGGGAGAGGGGGGGGGAGCGGCGACGTGGTAAATGGAGCGCGAGAGAGGTCGTCGCCACGGTAACAGACATCCAGTGCCAGCGGCCATATTGTGACTGTAGTGTCTAATGCCACCGTTCTACCAAACTAAAGGGCTGCCACCATAAAGTGATCCCTATTGATCCCAATCCCAAATGTTTTATTTAATATAGTCGACAAATTGTTATCTGGATTCTAAAAAAATGTTAAAAGGGGGAAAAAAAGACTTTATATAACAAAAACAGTGACATTACATAAAAAAAAGAATAAACAATGAATGATTTTATTCAGGTTTATTCTCTTTCTCACATATTTCAACCTTTATTTGGTTCAAACTTTATTTAATCCGGCGTGTTCACAGTTACCCGCTTAACAGTCACTAAGCGCTCAGACAAGTCAAGCCATTTAGTGCGTTTAAACCGGTATGTTTTATTTTGCCTCGTTTCCTACTTGTAATTACACATTTGCGCCAGCAGATGGCGCCTACGTGCCCTAACACAACTGTGACATCTCTGAAAGTAAAAAAAAAAAGGAGTCTGTTTGAAACTCCAAAACAGTGGACTTGACTTCATCACACCGAAAACTAATCGAGCTTTTACCTGCACAAGCTAAGGTTAGCGGCTAACGTTAGCGACTTGACAACGCGACTCTTGAATGGCGTTTATAGGAGCCTTCGTTCAGTCGTGTCGTGCACGGTAACGCGCCGCGGTCTAATCACGTACAGTAAATTAAAAAACCAACAAAAAGCACTGTCGGCGTAACTGGTTAACAGACTATCGATTAACGAACTTTATCAAAACGTACTTAATTTAAAATGTACAATAGAAACAATGGTTTGATAATAAAAATAATTCATTATTCGTAGCCCTCGCGTTTTGGCGCTGACGAAACAAAGAGACCATTCAGTCGGGCTCACGATGCGATATCACGGTTTTGCGATAATCGATATATCGCTCGTGATATTCCGCAATACGTCGCTATTTTTGAAAGAACGCGATCTGTTAAACCAACATTTTTCAACACAACTGTGGCGCGGTCGCACAATCAGTCCGGAAATTAGACCGACTCATGGCGATATATCGATACAGCAGCCCACGATATCGATACGGTATTCAGCATCACGATACATCGATATCGACACAAGAGTCCGCTGCATTGTTACGACCACAAATAAACCGCTCATTTTGACCCTGTATGTTTACTTTCGATTCAAATGTTGCAGCTCTTACAACTGCAAGATGGCCGCCGCTGCAATTGCCACGGCAACAGAATCCCCTCGATCTCCCTGTCCTCTCCTCAAACTGCTGACGTAATGGCCGCTGCTGCAGTGGGGCTGCATCGATCAGGTGAATGACAACACGCCACATGTCAATCACAATAATCAATCATCATCATCATCATAAAGAGGGCAACACCCGTCGTCATGGTTACGTCGCTGAATATTTTTGAATTGTGGCGTTTAATGAACGTTTGCGGTTGAAGAAAGACTAAATGAATGTAAAGAAAAGTCTATTTAAAAACCTTTTTGTGGCTCAAAGACACAGAATAGGACGTTTCTACGTTAATGAACAAAAACATTCAATATTCCTGGACTGATGATTGGGGATTTCAATGGGATAAAACTGGGATTAACCTCAGAGGATCACGAAATATGAACAAAATCACGGTGGTTTTGGCAAAGGAAAACCACCGTGATACAAGTGAGCCTGCTTTAAATACATTTACATTATTTATATGTGAAATAGATTTGAACCGTTTGACAAGGACAAACACTTTAGAACACTTAAAAACTTGACTTTCATCATTTGTTTCCCTTCTTTTATCTTTAAATACTTGAAACAACTCGTATTTAGATGTGATGTCATTTAATGTTTAAAGTCTCATAAACTTAATCGAATGTAGCGCCATGTTATCCGCGAGCGCTTCTGGTCTGTAAAATAAAATAAAACGTCACAATAATAGAGTAAATGCGTAAATCTGTGACATCTGTTCATGCCGAATTCTCGGACACACATTAGTCTGTGGTTTTGTGCCAGAATTACGCGTTTACCACCGCTTCAGACGCACAAAAGCGCAGCGTCGCAACTAAAAGTGTCGTTTTCCGAAGCGCGGTTTGGTGAGGCGGAAGAGGCGCTCGACGTAACGGGATTTGAGCCACGTCTTTTCAAACGGATGGAGGAGAAATGTCTTACCGGGAAAAGGCGAGTCTAAAGCGAGTTTCCAGACGTCCCCGGACCCCGAATGTCGACTGTATTCGACGGTAAAGCGGGGCACATCCGCGGGCAAGCGGCCATCATTGTGTTCGCGATAAATAAACGACGCTTCCTCAAACGACGGAACCGGACTGAACCGAGCGGCCAGGTCTCGTGCTGTATCGCGAGATTGAACGAGACTAGAGCGGCTGTCGCCATGGTAACCTATAATTACGAACCAAACGTCCGAGTTCCAGCAGCCATGTTGTGAATGTACATATATTCTACTCATATATATATATATATACACAGTATATATATAATATATATATATATGTATGTATGTATATAATATATATTATAAATGTATATAATATATTATATGTATATATATAATATATATATATATTTTTTTTTCTTTAAATACCTGAGCTGACCGTGCCTTTTGTGAGGTGGTATATTTATAACTGAAATTGCAACATTTTAATATAAATTACAAGAGAAATATGTACTTCTTTTTGTGAATATAATGCCTTTCAGTCATTTTAAAGTTGTATACAAAAAAACATGAAATAAAAGATAGAATCAATTGTCATTAAAAGCGCATTATGAGTTCAGTGCAATTGAAAACAGAAAACGCTCAAATGTTTATCAACTTTGCAGAAGTTTATTTAGCACAGAATTAGAACGGGTTTATTTCCATTGTCAATGAACAAAATCCACAAACAGGAACTTGTCTCAGCGTTAAAGTGCAACATAAAACTCTGATCAATAATAAAAACAACATATATTCAATCCAAAGGCATTAAGAAACTATTTAAAATTACTATAGTATAAAAATAGGCATTACTATGTACACAAGTTTTACAGTTGTAGTGCAGAAAGTGACAGTGAGTGATGAAGAGTGTAGTTTAAAGTGGGAGGAGTTTAGAAGTGTTCATGAGTCCAACGGCAGAGGGAAAGAAACTGTTCTTGTGGCGAGAGGTTCTGGTCCGGATGGACCGTAGCCTCCTGCCTGAGGGAGTGGCCTCCTGCCTGAGGGGAGTGGCTCCTGTTTGAGGGGAGTGGCCTCCTTTGAGGGTGGCCTCCTGCCTGAGGGGAGTGGCCTGTTTGAGGGAGTGGTTCAAATAGTCCGTGTCCAGGGTGAGAAGGGTCAGCTGTGATCCGACCTGCTCGTCCCAGAGTCCTGGAGACGTACAGGTCCTGCAGATGGAAGTCTGCAGCCGATCACCTTCTCCAGAGGGCGCTCTGTCGTCTCTGTTTGTCCCTGACTGTGGCTCCAGCAGAGGCGCTGTAGTCTCTGTTTGTCCCTGGCTGTGGCTCCAGCAGAGGGCGCTGTAGTCCCTGTTTGTCCCTGGCTGTGGCTCCAGCAGAGGGCGCTCTGATGGCCGTGTAACTGCACCATCATCTGCACTGGCAGCTTTCCTCAGCTGCCACAGGAGTCCATCTCTGCTGGCTTCTTGATGAGGGAGCTGATGGAGGGCTCCCATTGGAGGTCCTGGGTGATGGTGGTCCAGAGAAGCGGAAGGAGTCCACGGTGGTGATGGGGCGTCTGTCATGACGAGGGGGGGCTGTGACTTTCCTGAAGTCCACGATCATCTCCACTGGGCGTGAACTCCAGGTTGTTACCGCGCCACCAGGACACCAGCCGGACCACTCCTGTAGATGGACTCATCCCCGTCCGAGATGAGCCCGATGAGGGTGGTGTCGTCCAGTTTGTGTCCAGGGAGAAGAGCGAGGAGAAAGGACACAGCCTGTGGAGCTCCTGTGCTGATGGTCGAGTGTCCGAGACATTCTTCCCCAGCCGCACTCACGTGGAGATGATCGTGGACTTCAGGAAAGTCACAGCCCCACCAGCCCCCTTATCATGACAGACTCCCCATCACCACCGTGTGGACTCCTTCCGCTTCCTCTGGGCACCACCATCACCCAGGACCTCAAGTGGGAGCCCTCCATCAGCTCCCTCATCAAGAAGGCCCAGCAGAGGATGTACTTTCTGCGGCAGATGATGGTGCAGTTCTACCGGCCATTCAGTGCAGTCCATCCTCACCTCCTCCATCACCGGTGTGGTACTCACAGCGCCCTCTGCTGGAGCCACAGCCAGGGACAAACAGACTACAGCGCCCTCTGCTGGACCCAGTCAGGGACAAACAGAGACGCAGCGCCCTCTGCTGAGAAGGTGATCGGCTGCAGACTTCCATCTCTGCAGGACCTGTACGTCTCCAGGGCTCTGGGACGAGCAGGTCGGATCACAGCTGACCCTTCTCACCCTGGACATGGTCTGTTTGAACCACTCCCCTCAGGCAGGAGGCCACTCCCCTCAGGCAGGAGGCCACTCAGGCAGGGGCCACTCCCTCAGGCAGGAGGCTACGGTCCATCCGGACCAGAACCTCCCGCCACGAGAACACTTTTTTTCTTTCCCTCTGCCGTTGGACTCATGAACACTTCTTAAACTCCTCCCACTTTAACTACAATTTAATCACTCACTGCACTGTCACTTTCTGCACTACAACTGTACATTTAACCGTACATTTTGTGTACATAGTAATGCCTATTTTTATTTTATAGTAATTATTTTTTATAGTAATTTGATAGTATTATTTAAATTGTTTTCTTTCAATGCCCTTTTGTTTGATTGAATATATGTTGTTTTTATTATTGACTTCAGTTGTTTTATGTTGCACCTTAAGGCCGAGACAAGTTCCTATGTTTGTGAATTTTGTTCATTGACAATGGCAATAAACTCTTTCTGATTCTGTCTTCTGGGCGTTGAACTCCAGGTTGTTACCACTGCACCAGGACACCAGCCGGACCACCACCCTCCTGTAGATGGACTCATCCCCGTCCAAGATGAGCCCGATGAGGGTGGTGTCGTCGTGGCTGGAGGTGCAGCAGTTTGTGTCCAGGGAGAAGAGCAGAGGGGAAAGGACACAGCCCTGTGGAGCTCCTGTGCTGATAGGTCCGAGTGTCTGAGACATTCGACACTTTTAAACACAATTTTTTGACTAAATATTATGACCTCCCGTTAAAGTCCATGTCCATAATCATCCTCTTGGACTCTTTGCACCACCTCGGCCTTATTGACGTCTCTTGGCGCCCTCTTGTGGCCTCAAACTACATGACCTTTTCAACCGGTTTGACTCGGGCCCTGCCTATGCTGAAGTACGTCATTTGCCACTCCCTCCCGCGCTCAGGCCCCTCCCCGCGGCTCAGGCCCCTCCCCGCGGCTCAGGCCACACCCCGCGGCTCAGCCACACCCCGCAGGACTTCGCTCTTCCTTCCCCAGGAGAAGTGCGTCTGTCCGGGACTTTTCCTCTCGCTGCGCCCGCTGAGGAACACGTTTGTCCGGGGCGTGCGTCTCCTCTCCGCCGCTCCAAACGCTCCAAACTCTCTCGACTTTCTTTTTATTATTATTATTATTATTGGAAAAAACTTTTAAAACCTGAACTTTGGCTCCGCTGGCCAAACATGTCGGTTCAGACCAGTCACAAGACGAGCACCACCACGTACCGGACCATGAACGTGGCGTCACCGGAGACCACCACGTACCGGACCGTGAGCGTGGCGTCACCGAGACCACCACGTACCGGACCCTGAGCATGGCGTCACCGGAGCCGACCACCACGTACCGGACCGTGAGCGTGGCGTCACCGGAGACCACAACGTACCGGACCCTGAGCATGGGCGTCACCGGAGCCGACCACCACGTACCGGACCCTGAGCATGGCGTCACCGGAGCCCGCCGCCAGCACGGTGATCTCCGCGACGCAGATGTCCACGCTGCCTACGCCACCGCCGTGAACGGGTCCTACGAGTGCGTTACCTGGTCCCGATGCAACACGCCGTGCAGCCGCAGCAGCAGTACGTGTTCATGCAGCAGCCCCTCATGCAGCAGCCCCTCATGCAGCAGCCCTCATGCAGCAGCCCGCTCATGCAGCAGCCCTCATCATGGTGCAGCCCGTTTACCTGCAGAGCATGCAGAGCATGCCGCGCCTGAGCGTCGGTAACGAGTCCGAGATGATGTACCAGCGGCAGACTCTGGAGGTGAGACCCCTGACCCCGTGACCCCTGACCCCGTGACCCCTGACCCGTGACCCCGCCGCAGTAGCTTTGAAAACTGTAGTCGTTGTCTGGACGACACTGACTGAAAAACACAAGGAAATTTATTTATTACACACTCAAGTACAGACAGTGGCATTGTTAAACAAAAATATGAATTTAAAAAAGATATTATTCTTGATTAAGGATGTCTCTTACATCACGATTCAACGATTAAGTCTTTAGACTGACCGAACACTGACATTTGTAGTTGGTCTATCTGACTGGGCCGCGTGTGTTCATGGACCGGGTTTGTTGGGTTCTGCTGCGGCCAAAGGTCCAATTTGTTTGACGTTTTGCATGTTAAATCTAATGGCTTTTGTGACTTTGTTAATGTGGTTTTTGAACATGTGGGCGGAGTCCGTCTACAAACAAAAGGACATTGGCCGATTCAAATTCACATCTTTTTCTTGGACGACAGATTGAACTAAAAAACTCTTAATTTTGCCTCTGAAACGGTCGTTATTCTTTTGGTTCTGACGACGACGTCGCGACCTGAACGAGCACGATTATTGATTAACCCAAACGTCTTCAGCAGTTCACCTTGACTTCCTGATTGAGCGGAAAGGAATGCCACAAGTTCGCTCGGTTGTGACAGACCTGAAGAGTTTGAAGATTGTGCCAGCGGCCAATGGCGTTGCGTGAAATCTCTTGAAGAATTTGATTGACTCCGTTTGAACTGAGTAATCGTCTTTGAGGCGTGTCCTCGACAGCTCTGCGGGACGCTTCATTGACCTTTTTTTTTTATTGTCGTTTTAATGCCTTTTTAACAGTGACGTTTAGAACAGGTAATCCCAATAACCGTCGACTGCTAAACCGGTCATGGTCGTATTCGGGTTGATTGGCGTCTGGACTGCACAGACTGAGGGACAATATCGCAAACGTGTGATTGATATATCGCAATTCTGTCGCACCGATTTACATAAAGTATACCACAGAAACACAAAGGCCCCTCGGTCCTTCATCTGACAGAAATGTGCTGGTTTTTAAATATGTGTTTGTGTAATTTGAACTAAAAATGGCTTATTATTATTATTATTATTATTAATAAATATTATTATTATTATGGAAAAAAAAAATCTTCAGAATGTTTATTAATATGCACTGTCCCTGAAATAAATTATTATTATTATTTCAGGGACAGTGCATATTAATAACATTCTGAAGATATTATTTTTTTTTTTAATTATTATTAATAATTAATAATAATTTATTTCAGGGACAGTGCATATTAATAAACATTCTGAAGATATTTTGTTTTATATTATTATTTTATTATTATTTTTTTTTTAAGTCTTTAATTTGACTTGATTTAGTCTCGGTTTTTGTCAATGTTAAGCTTCTTTTTCTGACTGCTGAAGGTATCGTGTCAGAGGCTGTTCAAATATCACAATCATTCTCATGTAAATGCACTTTTAATATGACTGAAATCGCCGTGTCAGAAAGCACAATAAAACTAATAATAACTTCATAATAATGATAGCGTCCATTATCGTGCAACAGACTCAAAGGCGTAAAGACGGCGACTTTATCGAATCCAAATGATAAAAAAGTCTGATCCGTTTCAGACGTTGGTCCATAAGAAAATGACGCCGTCGTTCCACCTTTTGTTTGCTCGTTAGTGGCGGCAAAACGTCTCTGCCGCTTTGCCGAACTTCAAAACAAATCGCCGCCCTTTTGAGGAGCCGCCGCAGATCTGTTGTTTGCGCTGCGGGCGACGCTTGACCTTTGACCTTTTTCGAAAGCTCCTCTTGTCTTTCCACAAATAGGTTGTTTTTCTGTATTTTAATGAGGTTCAAGCTGCAGACCGTGGTTACGTCAAACACGCCAACGATCCATTCTGCTTTTTGGGCACTTTTTACAATATTGCACTTTTGGAACCATGTCTCAGGGATTCGTCTTCTTCAACATCGCACTTCAGAATGTGTTATTGTTAGTTATTTTGTCTGCTGCGTTTCTAATCTCTGACGGATATACGGACCATCCCCATGACGACGTTCAGGCGATCCGACAGAAATGCGTGGAAACGTGTCTCCCGCGCCGCGCTTTACTCGACTGTGTCATTTAATCCGAGTCAATGGTAATTACGCTCCTGTCGGGTAATGTTAGTTTTCTCTTCTGGTGAAGCAGAGATGCCAGAGAACGTGACATCAGCACGTTCTAAACCAGTCGCACAGGTTGAGCACAAAAGGTAATGGAAGGTTTGTGGGAAAGAGTTTTCTGCTTGAATGTGAATAGAACCACCGCTTTGATCCTTCAGGTTTTTAATTTAGCAGATGATAATTTTGTGGCAACTTTGAACGATTACGATCGTGAGTTGTTTGAGATGAAGCGGTTGAAAGTGGTTGTGGTTTGTGTGTGTTGTGTGTGTGTGTGTGTGTGTGGTGTGTGTGTATGTGTGGGGGACGTTAGCTCGCGGCTACATTAGCACGCACGGTCCCAACCACATATATAATGACATCAAATAGAAGAGGAATGTAGCCTCTGGGACGGCAAGTCGAGTATGAAAAACTATTTTGATTATCACACCAGCAGGAGGCCGGTCCATGTTTAGTCCTGACTCTGGCACCAGCAGGAGGCCGGTCCCCATGTTTAGTCCTGACTCTGGCACCAGCAGGAGGCCGGTCCATGTTTAGTCCTGACTCTGGCACCAGCAGAGGCCGGTCAGTTTAGGCCTGACTCTGGGCACCAGCAGGAGGCCATGTTTAGTCCTGACTCTGGGCACCAGCAGGAGGCCGGTCCATGTTTAGTCCTGACTCTGGGCACCAGCAGGAGGCCGGTCATTGTGATAGGTCAGTTGATACACAGTGAAAATGTGTTCTGACGGCAGCATGTAGAGGTTGAACAGAAGGGGTCCCAGGACTGACCCTTGGGGCACCCCACAGGTCAGGGGCAAATAAAGGCAGACATATGGTGACCGAGGCTTCTAGATAGAGAATATTAAAAAAATAAAGTGTATTATTGATGCAAATCAGGAAGTTATCTTTTTTTTTTTATTATGATATAAAAAATGTTTGTGTTTTTAGAATCTGAAAACAAAATGCAACTATTGATTATTTGTTTTATACTCGACTAGACACAATTTTATGTTTATTGTAATTTGGATTGCACAGACTCTAAAACGCATGACAACAAACCTTTTTTAGAACTTTGAAAAACAAAAAACAAACAAAGTGTATGATTTATGATTGCGGAAAAGCAGAAATGATGTTAATATTCTCTATCCAGAAGCCTTCAGCCGTTTTATTTCAATATTTATTTAAAATGCATCAAAAAGTCTCAATGTTCAACAGAAATGATCATTTGACTTGTCGACGTCTAAAATAACGGTTTGTTGCCGCTCTAAACAGCAGTGCCAGTGGGAGAGATCCCCTGGACTCTACGCCTTAGTCTGGTCTGGTCTGGGCCTAGTCCTGCTTTGGCCCTGGTCCCGGCCCTGGCCCTGGCCCTGGTCTGGTCCCGTGGTGTGAAGGGGCCCCTGGCGGTCCCAGTTCTCACACGCAGCTCTGAGATTTCACAGACTTGGGGGATAAACTCTCTGATGGACGGGGCTCTAATGTCCTCGCTGAGCCACCGAGGAAAACCCACAACAAAACTCAATTACTCAAGTTTGTAACACTATTTTAGACTCGAGTTTATACGTCTTCACTAGAACGACGGAGCGAAGATAAGTCTAACTGGTTAATGTAGAAGATCTAAACTATGTGGTTATTAGATTTTAACAACATAATGTTAAGAAACTTCTAAAATTGTCATAATTATTAAGTCATTTTAATTTGGTATCCTCCAAAAAGTAAACTTTAACATGATTTTTTTTTGTTTTTTTAATCTTTCTATGTCATATTAACTTCATTTAAAAAAGCTGAATTCACTTTGTCCAGTAGATCATCATTCATTTACAATGTTCTCTTGTTTGGTTTCGGCATCAATAATCATAACGCTAACATTTAATACTGTGACATCGCGACAAAAGTCAGTGATAAAAGTGCCCTTAAATTCAGAAAAGCATTAGGTTATTGTCTAAAATTGGTTTCATAATATTTACAGTACCTTGTTTTTTCTCATGTTGATTTCATTTGAAGAAATACAATTATTCATACTACTTTTAAAACGTGACTGTCTTTTAAACATGAAACCATTAAATGACTTATAATTCCCGGTCAAAGTCCTTTCCATTCAGTCAAACTCCTTCTGTTTTATGCTCAAAGTCACGGTGTCGTCGTGCCAACGGTTTCTCACGCGTCCTGGAGAACCTGGAAAACAATTGGCCAGTTTTCCAGACATGTAAAACACATGGAAATGGTATTTAAAAAAGGCCAGATAACACGTTTTGTCCATGAAAATGTCTTGAGCTGTTCCGTCGCTGGATTATTGAATATCAGATTACTGGAGACTGCCACCGTCGCAGGGAAAAGAATAGTTGGGTTTATTTGGGGGGGGTCTAAAAGCCACAAAAATGCAGGAAATTGTACCTCTTTTTGTACAAATGTTTTTAGGGGGAGGACACCCGAACCCCCCCTCCGTCGCTTTACCGGCTGCACACGACCTTGGTGTTGTTCCCTCGTTTTAGAAGTGCAACTTGGAGCAATTAGACCCACAATTCACATGAAAATAAACTGTATTCGACACTAAATAAGTCGTAATGTTTGGGCTCACACACATTTGAGAAAAACTGGTCTCGATCTGGTTAAATAACGGTGAATACAAAAATGAGTAAAATATTTGATCAATAAATCTAAATATAGTGTTTTGCCGTGTGTGTAATTCATGAAAACATTGTGAACTTGAAGTATAAATGATAAAACTGTGATAAAGGTGGTAATGTGTTTGTAGATGCCGTAATCGCCCACCTGAAAGTGCGCTGGAAACTCCTGCATGTCACGCCGTTTGTTTGCAGAAAGAATTGGAGGAAGTGAAGCCCAGCAGCAGAAACGTTTCAGTGAGGCAGACGCGACTCCGGCCTGTAGCGTGGCCCTTTGCCAGGTTTTGGATCGTACGGCGACGAGGCGCAGCGGGGAACGTCTCGGCCGGCGTGCTGGCCCGACGCCTCCGACCGGTCCGAAGGCAAACGGGGAAATGACTGGCGTTTTTTAAAGCCCAGATAAGACTCATTCGTGGACATTAATGTGACGGGTTTTGTGGTCAGGACTCGGGTTGTGGTCAGGACTCGGGTCTGTGGTCAGGACTCGGGTCTGTGGTCAGGACTCGGGTCTGTGGTCAGGACTCGGGTCTGTGGTCAGGACTCGGGTCTGTGGTCAGGACTCGGGTCTGTGGTCCAGTGGAACCGAGTGGAACCGGGTGCGTTCGGTGCTCGGCGAGGTCACGGACGCTTGGATTCGTCGCTTTGGTTGACGTTCTTAAGGCTTTTAGTTGGTCTGATATTATTCTCTTATTTCATTATTCCACTCGATCTCCACTCCAACTTCTAACACCGCGGTGCGAGCCGACCACACCTCAAGCCCCTCCTCCCAGCGTTACCATGGAGCTTGTCTTATTATAACTAATATTATAGTTAAAAAGAGCTTCAAGTGAGGAGATTATAATATTTAGTCTTGTTATTTTATTTTCACACGTCTGTTCATTCACTTGACCCATTCATACAGTTTCTCTTCCTGCTTTATATTTAACGTCTGTGCAAAATACAATATTATTAACACTATATAGCCTATTATATAGCCTATTATATAGCCTATTATATAGCCTATTATATAGGCCTATAGAGTGTTCATAGTGTGTTTAGGGTGCATGTACCTTTGGAAATAATGACGTACATTAAACCATCCTCGGGGGAAATGCACCCCCGTATGAGGCATGTTTACCCTTTAGAAGAGGAGGAGGAGAGCACTGAAGAGGAGGGACACAACTTTAGATGAAAACAAAGGACGGACATGAGACCCACTGAGACCCACTGAGACCCACTGAGACCCACTGAGACCCACTGAGACCCACTGAGACCCACTGAGACCCACTGAGACCCACTGAGACCCACTGAGACCCACTGAGACCCTGAGACCACTGAGACCCACTGAGACCCTGAGACCCAAATCGTAGCTGGAGGAATGTTCAGATCACTGTCGTCGACATGAAGCTTTTGTCTCTTTTGTCACGGTGGGAAAAGGAACACTTTTTTATATTGTTACTTCAAACGACATCAAGTAGTGGAAGAGTGGAGTGGAAAAGTATTGTGCCCACAAACGTCTCCACGAAGCGGTGAAGTCGTTCCTCAAGTCAATGTTTTCCCGTCGTCGTGTGGATCCATCTCTATTTGATTTGGTCCTTTTTTCAAAAACAAAATACAATTTTTATTAAGGATTTCGTTGGCTTAAACTGTACAAACTTTTTAAACTTGTGCCATTCAACACACGAAACGCTCACATTCGTCCCTCCAAAGTCTGCGTTTTACTGACAAACGCTTCGGAAACCCACAAACCGCATCGCCGTTAACGCTCAATGGAATAAGAGAAACGCCATTAAAAACACGTCCTTTCTGTAGCTATGGCAGCCGTTTTGTCCTGGTTCTCCGCTCGTTGGCGCGAGGTCGTACTCGCCACCTCAAACCATCCCAAAACGTTGAGCGCTCCAGAGCCGCGCAGTGTGTTTCTCGTTTGAATAAAAACAAGACGGAGACAGAGCCGGACTTGTTCTGGGTCCAGGTGGAGCTATGCGCCGTGCCGGGGTGTGCCTCTTCAAAGCCGACAAAGGTGTGTCAGAAAACTGTAAATCATGCGCCCGATCAAGACGCAGCAGCGGCACCGAGATTAGTGCCACGGAAGGTTCAATGCTTGAATTCTTTTGGGAAAAACCGTCTCATGTCAATCATTTGGACTTGAGTTATTCAGTCGTTTATTTGAAGGTTTCGCACACTCGGTCCAAATGTTCCTGAAGGTAAAGGGTGAGATTTGACCTGCCCATGACCCCAGCGCCAGCGTTATTATGTTGTCAAGTTGCAGTGATGCGTTTCTTTCTTGGAAAAGTTGCAAATTACGCGGAACACTCCCCCCGTCTGCAACTCGCGACAGTCCCACGAAGCGAATTTAAAAAGGAACGTAGAAACGAGTGTGGCAAATGAAACATTATGAACTTGTCGAATGTCAAGGTAAAAAAAAACATTGCGGGTTTCAACGATTTTTCACGATTTTTGAGACTGTGAAATCTTTCGTTTTTGTTCACTCTGGTGGTCCGACATGCGACCGCGCCTCAAGTTTGTGAGCGGCTTTACCAAATGTAACTTTTTGTCACATTTAACTTAATTTTGTCTTTCAGAAAAAGCCAGAAAAAAACAGTTTTTACATTTAGGTCTGTTTTTAAAACGAATCTAAAAACAGACGTCTAAATGCTTCTAAATAACTGTCACGATTATTATTTTTTATTACATTGTGGCCTGAATTATCACGATTATCAATTAATCCAAATCACATTAATAAGAATTTAAAAAAAAGCCTGATTTTTAAACCATGAAATGAGAAAGTTGGTCTGAATCTTCCCGTTTTGGTCACATGTTTAGAACGAGCCTTTTCAGACGCCGAATGACGGCCAATCGCCTCCCGTCCCAAAGTGTCGTAGCGTGGCTCTTTCGCGCACGTTTCCGATCCGTGACACTGAGGAGGGTCTTTTTGACGTCTTGTTTCCCTTGTTTGGCAGAGCGTCAGTGGGAAGTCCTCGGTCTTCAGTCTGTCGTCGAGTCCCATCAAGAGCCCCGAGCCCGAGGAAGAGGAGGTAAGAGCCAAGAAAACACAACCATCAACACGCACAACTGAACTCCACGTGGACCCTCTGACCTTGAGACAAAATGAAGGTTAATTCAGACCGGAACAATACATTCTTGGACCTCGCGCTGTCGTGATGTCTGTTCTGAAAAACGTGTTTTATTGTGCGTTCTGTGTTTTTAAAAGTGTTTTTGTCTCAGAGCTAAAGGCTAACACACATTAGCTCAAATATAAAACACACAAACTTGATCAAAGTTCACAGAATGTCGTTGTGAACAGGTTATTTCAGTTTGTGCCGTTATTTGAACAACATTGATGACATTTAATGTATGTTAGCATTAGCATTAGCTTAGCCACAAAAGCACTTCCTGTTTTAAACACATAGAAGTATTTACACGGGACGTAAAGGTCAGAACATGTGACTGTGATTATCATCTGCATTAGTTATTGATTTATTTTAGACTCTGCTAATTCCCCATAAGAACGAACGGAGCAGGAAGTGGAGCTCCGCGTTTTTAAGGAAACCGGAACCGCTCGGTTTAGTGAAAAGGGCCTATTCAAACACACGAAATGAAACGTTTCAAAATGGTTCCAAACGGAATCGAATGCAGCACATAGATGAAGCTTCTCAAACTGTGTCAGAGGTTTTAAAAAGTGACGTGACGGCGGGCGCAGCAGAGGCACGTGAAGGGGAGATAAATGCATTCATTCATAAACGTTTTGGGGCCAGACAGATGCGTGAGGGTAAGATAAACAGCCGGAGTTGTTCCTCGCGCGAACACTAGGGCGCTCCTCTTATCGACCCCCGTGTGGGCGCAGACGGGTTCCTGCCAAACCCCCGGCGTCCTTCTTTTTTCGGCAGACGAGCGCGCGGCGTGTCACAGCAGGTCGATGCCTCCGTCACCCGCTTGAAGACGCAGCTCCAGCCGGCTCGGCCGCCGGGTATGACTCCGGCCGGGATGAGCGCGTCCAACGCCGCGTCCGCTTCCGTCTGCGATGTTGACATTATTCCCGTCGCCGCGCGGCCCAATGCTAGCCCAATGCTGGCTAGCCCAATGCTAGCCCAATGCTAGCCCAATGCTAGCCCAATGCTAGCCCAATGCTAGCCCAATGCAAGCCCCAGACTCGGACAAACGTGCAGTTATTTTCACTGAATAAGTCCAGTTTTGCATCAAACAGAAGTGTGGGCGCCTCCTGATGGCCACAGAGGAAATCACATGGAACAGAAACGTGTTTTTACAGTAAAGAAACAGCTTTACAGGAGGGGGGGGTTGGGACCTCCTGAAAACGGTCAGTGAAATCTTTAGTTTTCCTTCATTCTCCTGGTCATGTGACTGTTCCTCAAGTTTGTGACGGACTTTATGGAACTTTCTGGAAGACAAAATGACGTTTAAATGTGACAAAGACAACCAGATTTACATTTAGGAAATTTCTTGGGCCGTATATTGAACAAAAAACTCTTAATTTAGCTTTTTTTGGTTCTCACAATCACGAAGACCTGAAGAATCACGACTAATCGATTTAACCCGATCATCTCGACATCCCTGGTACTTTCTACGGCAGAAGACTTTTTCAGAAGAGTTTTTGTTTTGTCTAGTTTGAGAAGAACGGCACTTCCGGGCAAAGTAGTCCCCAAAAGTATGAAGAGATTTAAGTTTTATCACACAAAAGCTGTAAGTCTTTGGTGGAGCGTGGGCCTTTGCCGTGGTTTACGCTAACAACGCTAACAACGCTAACAACGCTAACAACGCTAACACCGCTAACACCGCTTCTCAAATCCGCACGAGGCTCGTTTGTGGTCGTTTTGTGTTCGCGCCGCTCGATCTCAAACGTCCAAACCTCGAGGTCGTTCTTGTCTTTCGTTTCTCGTCAGAATGATGAATGAAGCTCCTCCCACGCCAAAGTCAACACAGCCGCTCCCTCAGCCACTTCTAAACGCGCGTTTTTAACTAAATAAACACGACGTTCTCACAGCTCTTTTGAAAATGAAGTTATGCAACGAAAGTCCGTAACTGCTGAACGATGAACGCTGCTGTGGACATGGTAAAAGAACTTTAGACATTTTTGACAGCAGGCAAAAACCGGGATTAACGGCAGAATATCCCAAATTATGACACATCCAGGTGGTCTTGGAACGCCTCAGGCACGTGCGGCGTCAGAACCTGGTTTAAACACATTTACTGTTGATTTATTTGGTTTCATTAAAGAGGAAATGATGAAAAAAAAGGTTTTAAAAGTGGACAGACACAGAAATGTTGAGCCACAATCGTTTTTCATTTTATCTGCAGTAATTACAAACTTTACCATAGAATTATAGTAGCAAAGAAAATGTGATTATTGAAAGAGCAGAAAAACATGTATTTTTAGTCATAGAACTGACATCTGGAAATAAAGAATTGGCCATGTTATACCAGCCTTATTCAAGATACGGCCTGCGGGCCAGATCAGGCCCTTCAGATTGTCCGGCCCACGACCAAATATTTTTAAAATGATATATATATTCTCTTGTTTACTGATTTAGTTCTAATTTAGTCCTGGTTCAGTTCTTGCTTATTTCTGCCTTTTAGATCTGGTTTAATTCTTAGTTAGTTCTGGTTTAGTCCCAGACCGGTTGGTACTAGTTTAGTCCTAGTTTAACTCTGGTTCAGTACTGGATTGGGTAAAGTCGGGTACAATAATCCGTTGTTCATGAGTGAAAAGGATCTGGTGTCGGGGAAAGGTAGTTGAACATCGCCCACTTCACTTTTTTATTGTGTGTGAACGTGTGACGGCACAGAAAGCCCCGCGGCGCTGAAAATACGACCAGCTGCAGCCCCCGCCCCCACCTCCCCCCGAGCGGTGGGTGTAACGCCGTCACATTTCCACACACTTTTACGGGCGTGACTGCGCGCGCGGCTTTTTGAGCGAAAACAAGGCGGGGCTGGAGTTTACGACCGGCGCAGAGCGGGAGGCGGCGAGCGTGAAGGCGTCCCAAACAGTCGCACATGGTTTTTGTCACGTTTTCCACTGACTAAAACTGTGTAAAGAGTCAATGAAAACAGAGACTTGATTGAGGCTGCAATAGAAATGGTCTACTAAGTCAGCTAATTAGGTCACGGAATAATCGTTAGCGGGTCCATACGCGGACTCCGAAACACGCGTGGCGTTTTGCTCGTTCTTTGGTGGCGTTTGCGCAGATTGAAGACGGCGCTCTCACTCGACTGTCGCTGATGTCGAGGCAAACAAAGGGAGAGATTTGAGTGATCCCTGAGTCGCGTTTGTCCCGAGCTGTAATTGCATTTGATCCTTTAATGCGCTTCAGTCACACAGAGGCGCGTCACCCGCCTTGGAGTAACGGGCACAGATTTACTGCCAGTTTACCCCAGGGCGGCTGTGGCTTAAAGTCCACGTGACAGTTTGTCAGTTTTTTTTCTCATTCTGACTCAGTCTGGCGGGAGGGCATCTGTGGTAAATGTTTATCACAGTTTTACTTCCGTTAAGTCGCAGTTTGTGATGAAATGTTGAAAAATGAGAGTTTAAAGTGACAGGAATGGGAGCTGACTCCCTCTGTGATGTCATCAGCGTGCGACACAGAGACAGTTGACACTTAACTGACACACTAACTGACAGTTTGAACCGTCGTTGGACTAAATAAAGGTGTTCTATGGTGTCATTGTGTCGGGTCAGAACTGTGGATTTGGGCTCTTGTTTGACAGTCTGGTTGCTAGGTAACAGCTGTGGAATGACCTCTGCCTGTGTGTCTATTTGTGCTGTGCTCATGTCCAAACAGGAAGTACAATTATGAACTTTACTGTGGACAAACGGGCAAAACGTTGAGTCAGATCTGAAATATAATCAGTGCGTTTGAGTGACATGTGTCGTTTGACCTGTCGTATGCACTTTGACGAACATAAAAGCTTCTTAGTTCAGCTTTACTTTTTTAGATGATTCTTACTTCTAAACTAGTCACGATTATTATTTGTTTCAGTTCGCACGGCCATATTGAGCCCTAAACGATCACGATTCTCCCTGAGCCGCGCCCCTCCGTCTGAACGCCATCCCCCGAGCCGCGCCCCCCGTCTGAACGCCATCCCCGAGCCGCGCCCCTCCGTCTGAACGCCAACGCTCGTGCAGCACCGCCGCTAATGAATACTGTCACTGCCTCAGGGGACGGAGGGGGGGCTCTGATGGTGCGTTCACGGCCCACATTCAAGTATGTCATCGGAAGTGTTCCACAGGTCAGAAGTTCAGAGCTGTAAATCACTGACCTCAGGATTCAGACGCATTCACAGCTGTCATGATTTAACGTATCATTATTCTATTTTTATTGAGATCTGATCGATGTCGTCGCGTCCTCGTTCTCACGGACCTGGCGCGTAAGTTGGCCCGGTGCCGTCTGGAGGGGGGGGGGGGCGCCTTCACAACCAATGCTGAATGTGGCACAACATTGTCAGACGTATTTGTGTGTGTTTTGGTGTTCTTTGGTGTGAGAAGGGGGCTTCTTCACGTTCACCCGTGCGCACAGCTCGCCGGACGCACCCTTTCACCCGCGCTGCAGTTAATTTACACCACCGTCCCCCCACCCCGTCCCCCCCACCACCGTCCCACCCACCACCGTCCCCCCCACCACCGTCCCCCCACCCCGTCCCCACCACCGTCCACCACCACCGGTCCCCCCCACCACCGGTCCCACCCCCACGTCCCACCCACCCGTCCCCACCTCTTTCTCAGGCTCTCGAGTCTCGGCCCGGGCGCTAAATGCCGCGTGTCAGACAAGTATTCGGCTGAGACGTGGCGGGTGATTTACGGCGAGGGTGTGGCCGTGTTTAACAGTCGCACATGTGCAGACGTTTTTCAAGTCCAACCTGTGCTGCGAACGCGCTCCGTTTGTTTTGTCTCATTCAGAGGGGGATTCGCCGTGCAGAAGCCTGAACGAGTGGCTTAGCGACGAGAACAAAGGAGCAGTGTGTGACGGACAAAGTTCTCTGCAGAAAAGTACTCGCAAGGATTAAACTGGGGCTAAAATTACATACATTTTCTTTGTTTTAGATGTATATATACTTATACTGTTCACAAAAGGCACAGGTCAGTCAAACATACAGACCAAAGAACACAAACTGGACAATTCATACAAAATAATGTACCTCGTTCGACATAAGACACAAAGACATGACAGGAAAAATAATAATACATATAATCATCAAAATAAATACATAAAAATAATAATACATGCTTTTGTCTACCAAAACTAGCACTCAAAGTAGATGTTTTTATTATATATATATACACACTTATGATCACAGATGTACGTACATTTGCTGTAAAAGTCCATGATTTGGTCGTGAAGTCCACATGAAACTTCTCCTGTTCTTCTCCTTCTGACTCAGTCCGGTGGGAGGGCATCTGTGGGAAATACTTATCAGTTTTGCTTCTGTTAAGTTGCAGTTTGTGAAGACGTTTGGAAAAAATACGTTTAAAAGTGACAGGAAGTGGAGCGGACTCCCTCTGTGATGTCATCAGCGTGCGACACAGACATTAACTGACACACTAACTGACAGTTTAAACCGTCGTTGGACTAAATAAAGGTGTTCTCTGGTGTCATTGTGTCGATCAGAACTGTTGTGTCGTTTATGTGGGTTTGGGCTCTTGTTTACAGTCTGGTTGCTAGGTAAATCTGAAATCTAATCGTGTTCAGTGCGTTTTAGTCGAATGTGTCGATTTACAGACCTGTAAATCACGACGGCGTGCAGCACCCGCGGTGTGCGGCGCATTCCTCCATAATTAAAGGCCGCCTTCTAAACATACCCTACCACGGGACAGGCCCCGCCCCCTTCACGCCCCCATCTGAACGTGATCGGATTTGAATATTAACTCCAGCTGGGCTCGGGGGTAATTACAGACGCTGTGAGAAAATGAGAGGTTGTCGCTGAAGCGGCGCCGCATGGAAACTTTTTCATCAATAAACCGAGATGAGCGCTGTCGCCATTAAAATGTCCAATACAGGCAAATGCTACAGAGAAATGGCACTTTACGCAATTATATTGAAACTACTTTATGCCCACTATCACTGATACACTGATAACAGTGAAGCAGGATCACAACCGACCCTTTTCTAAATGTGTAATAATGTAAAAACATCATCATGAACACTTTATACTCCATTTAGTAAATTAGTAAAAGAAGTGACTTATCGGATCGTCCACAGCGCAATACTTGTCGTACTGCTCTATATGTGTATGTATTGTTCCGGCTGTTTGTTTATGGAACGATAAGACTCTAATAACAGCTTTAATAAACAGCTTAAATGGCAGACTTTGGCTTGAATGAACGGCATGTTTTAATTGTTCCAAAGTGTTTACAGTCGACAAGCCTTTTACAATATTGACGTTTAGTTTTGATGGTTTTTTGCGTCTTCCAGCCCAAAGAGGATCGCGAGGACAGAAAAGTGACACGGTTTAGAAAGGCCAGGTCGCAAACGAGCGCGTGAATCGCCTCCTGGACCTGTCCGACGGCTGCGGTCGACGGCTGCGGTCGGCGGAAGGCGAGCCTTCTCGGCGCGGAGAGTCGACTGAAAGCTGTCAAAACGAGGACGTGTCGCTGCGTATCCGAGCCCAAACGTCACTCAAAAGACACCGGAGTTCATGCGCAAACTATTTCCAGAGTCGGACTAGTAAACGGTGTATTTAGAAGAGAGATGAAACTCCAAAGTCTTCATCTAGCTCTCTCCATATCTCGCTGGTGCCTTTTTAAATAAACACTGCAATCTGTATCTAAATAAGATCATTACCAATACAAATCTAGATCGATTGAACAGTTTTAAGGATTATAGTTCGATGGGCTCAACTGTCCTCACGAGTCTCCTCTAGACCTCATTTGACCCAGTCCAGCTGTCAGGAAACACTGTCTGGATCTAGGACCCCGTCGTGTGTGGGCGAGACCTGGGAACGAGTCCAAGGACAGACCGGAAGCCACTGAAATCCAGCCAACTGTGTGGACTCTGGCGACGCTGGAGAAGAAGGAGCCCATTATGTTCCGGACACACACTTTCCCGTATCGTTGCGTCACTTCTTGACTTCGAAGATTAAAACTCGCGACACTTTTCACTCTTAAGAGGCAATTTTTCTCTCTTGTTTGCTCAAAGAACGGGAAAAAAATGAAAATACACATGTTTTTCACATTTTAGACATTATTATTATAAGTGAAATGCTAATGCAAGTGCGGAATATGTCGACTTGAAATGAAAAACGGTTTGGTTATTGCAAAGTAGACATGCTTTGCCTTTTTTAATCTACTTTTTACATTTATTATTTTATTTTTTTTTTAACCCACTTAAGAGAGACAGAAGTTTAAATCAAATAAAATGACGTGAAAGGAAGTGTGATGGAGTGGGAAGGCCTCATCCTCGGGGGCGCTGCTAGACATTCTGGCCCCTGAAAGCTGTCACTGGCACGCAAACACAAGCAAACACAAAACACACACTAACACACACTTTTGTTAAGTCACCCATCTCTAACTTCAAATCCACTTAACATTTATTTGTTGCATTTTATTTTATACTTGACTATTCTTTTTTTCTTATTATTATTATTTTTCTTCTCTTTTATTTTTTCTTGTTTTTCTGTTTTTTCTTTTTTCTTTTTCTGGTCTGAAGTGGTCTGATCTTCTAGTATTAAAGTACTCACAAAGTCACACTACGTCCAACCGAATGAACTTTGAACTTCTGGACAGAGGGGTCGAGTCGCCACGTTTTGTCTGAAGAACAAAAGCGCGTGAATGAACATCGATGTCATGAATATATTCGAGCGAGTCCATAAACGTGTGTGTGGAGCGTCAGGTTCACACGGGTCAAACGCTCTGAAGACCAGGGCTAAAGGGCACGTTCCTGTCGAGCGGAACTCCAGGACGTCTGCGATTGGACCAAAAACGAGAGCTGGGAAAATGTTTCATGATGTCACTTTTTAGCGGCTCCGAACAGAAAGAGCTTTTACAGCGAGACAAAGAACGGAGAGAAACGTGAGCCGCGCGCCGAGGAGGCGTCTAGAGTGTCACCTGACCTACATCACACCTGAGCCGGGCCCTGAGCCGGGCCTGAGCCGGCCCTGAGCGTGCTGAAGCGGGTTCTGAAGCGGGTCTGAAGCGGGTCTGAGCGTGAACATTCATCAGGACAAACTGAGTTCTGAGTAGATTCGGCGTGGTCACGTCTCGCTTGAAGCTCCCGTGGTTCACTGCCTCTGAATAATTCATCTCACGCTCCACACTGCACTTTATGGCTTTATCCTGGAGGTTTGAGAAGAACGCGGGTTCAAAGACGATGGAAGCAGAGTTCTAGCTCCATAAAGAGAGACCATTCTTCTCGTCCGTTCTGCTCTTAGAACCTGATCATCTCATTCTAAGTTCTGATTGACACGTGGAAAACTCAGATTTGTCCCGAAACGCGCCGTAACCGACGAGTCCGTTTTGAGTCACCGGCTCTTTATCTTCATCGACGTCACCGCGAAGACGAGCACACTTTCTTTGCTTTGTAACGCTCAGTGCCACGCCCTCGGGGATCAGAGGGCTCTTTGATCGCCGCCTCCTCCTCTCCTCCTCCTCCTCCTCCTCCTCCTCCTCCTCCTCCTCCTCCTCCTTATTATTTTAAAAAAAGCCACAATATTCTCAGTTGAAACTCTGAAGAAATGTTGTGTTTGAAAACCCAACAGCGCAAACACATGCTGAGGGCGTGGTGTGCGTGTGGAGGGGGTGTGGTGTGTGTGTGTGTGTGTGTGTGTGTGTGTGTTGTGTGCGTGTCAGTGCGTTGTCAGTGAGAGTGCAGGAGCAGGTTAGATAACACACATTACATAAGTGAGACAGATAAACTTCAGGTGTGGCTTTAGTCAGAGAGAGGAATGTGCAGCAGGTGTGTTGTGTGTGTGTGTGTGTGTGTGCGTCTGTGTGTGTGTGTGTGTGTGTGTGCGTCTGTGTGTGTGTCCCACAACAATGGAGTAGGAGGTAGTAGTAGTGGTAGTGGTGGTGGTGGTTTTGCCATGAGCGCGTCACTGTTTAGTCTTTACAGTGTTGGTGGGTCTCAGAGGCAAAGGTCCTCCGTTGTCATAGCAACGGCACAGTTAAAGTCTGAGGTCCTCACAGAAGGTTCAAATCCGGAAGGAATCAAGAGTTTCATTTTCAAATGAGTTCGTGAAGGCTTTATAAGGCGTTAATAAGCACTTGGACATCTGGCTCATAACGCCTTTATAACTGTTAATAAGCGTGTTAATAAGCGTGTTAATAAACCCTGTATGACATGTTTAAGAGCATGAATAAGCCAGCGCTTTGCGACAGAACGCACCAGACGAAACACTGCCCCCTGTTGGTTTTCGAGCTCCCAAAAAAGTCCCATCTGGTCCAGAGTCGGTCCAAGTCCGAATGTTAGTTTTTCTCAGTCCAGTCCTTGATCCTTTGTGATGTTTGTGTCAGTCATTTCTGTGTAACGGCCTTTTTTCCTGCCACCAAAAGTACATTCCAAAAGTATCCATGTCTTGTGTCTGTGGCAGGAGTTCTGAGGCCCAAGTTCTGAGTTCTAAAGTTCAGAGGGTTGGAAATGTCACAAACAGGCCAATATTTCTGAGTGACAGGACAGTCCCAAAACACATGTTAGTGGTTTGCCTCCTGGTGGCGCTGTTTCTCCCACAGCTAACATTTCCCTTTGAATAATGAAGCGCCAGTGGAGGTTTGTTGAGGTTGCAATGATGTGTTTTTGTCTGTAACTAAGAAAGCTTCTGTCGTTTAGGAGGTGGAGGAGGAGGAAGAGGAGGAGGAGGAGGAGGTCGTGGAGGTGGAGGAGGTCGAGATCGTGAACGTCTTCCAGAACAAGCCCCCGCCGCTCGTGGAGAAGATCTCGCGGACGGAGGTGAGGAGCAGCATGACCGAGGCGCCCCCGCCGACGCCCACCGCCACCAAACTGGACACGCGGTACTTCGGCGAGCTGCTGGCCGAGGTCTACCGCAAGAACTGCGACATCCACTCCTGCATCTCCGAGCACGTGTCCAAGATGAAGGGCCAGTAAGTTTCAAACGTCCTCGCGCTCCGGGGGTCTGAGCGGGTGTGTTTATTTTTGGATTACAGACGTGCGTTCCTTTTGGTCCACGCCTGATGACAAAAGGGAACTATCGTCTTAAATCTGAAAAATAAACTCGTGACGCTCTCGTTTCCAGTCAAATCCATCGTTCTGGGATGAATCTGGCTCTGTTCGTTCTACAAAAACGACGCTGAAATTCTCGTTTAATTGGACTTCCTGCGCCCCTCGTGGTGACACGGGGTATTACACTTCTCGATTGCGTTACTAAACGGTACTTGAGTAAATCACCGTCCGAGTCTCAGCTTCACAAAGAGTCCAGACACGTATGTGGGCTCCAAAAGTACAACTCGGGGCTCATCGTAGCTCGGCGTTTTGTTTTGGGGGGGGCGGGCCCGACTATATTGATCCCTCCTGATCCGGGTCATGGACTGGATCTGAAGGGTTCTGAGCCGTAAAACCTCAGTAGGTCGTAAAGATGTGACAATCTCATGGTGTTCCTCCGTTGACATCGTCGCGTCTCAATTGTACGTAGGCCCGCGGTGTTACTGGTCGCGGCCCACGGTGTTAGTGGTCGCGGCCCACGGTGTTACTGGTCGCGGCCCACGGTGTTGTTTGTCGCGGCCCACGGTGTTGTTGTCGCGGCCCACGGTGGTTGTTGTAGGACCTGTTTACAACGGTGGTGTTGTTGACTGCGGCCCACGGTGGTGTTGTTTTGACGCGCCCACGGTGGTGTTGTTGACGCGCGCCCACGGGGGTGTTTGCTTGTTTGCCATTTTTTTGTTTTGGTGCTCGACTTTTGTGGTTTTAACGCGGCCCACGGGGGAGGGTGTTCAGCTGCACGGCGCCACGGTGGTGTTGTTGACGCGGCCCACGGTGTTACTGGTCGCGGCCCACGGTGTTACTGGTCGCGGCCCACGGTGTTACTGGTCGCGGTGTTCCCGCGGCCCACGGTGTTACTGGTCGCGGCCCACGGTGTTGTTGGCGCGGCCCACGGTGTTACTGGTCGCGGCCCACAGTGTTATTGACGCGGCCCACGGTGTTATTGTGAGCTTTGGGCGGGTTTGCAGTGTTGGAAATGGGCAGGGATGATCCACATGTTTAAAGGCGACACAAATAATGCATCATTTACATTTAAAAATCAAATCTTTATGCGTCGTTCTGGACTTTGCTGAAGTACATTTTACTTCTGTACTTTCTACTGCACTACATTCTTGAACTGGACTGAAGAGTAGTGGTTTTACCTCTTTTACCTGAGGGGGATCGAGCTGGAGCACATGTTTGGACACATTTTGCCTACATTTTTAGAGTTCCAAGTCCTGGCTTTGAGCGAACGAAACCAGGCTTTATAAATGACCAGGAAAATATACTTGACGCCCTTGACGAAGCCACTTTGGACGTGGCTGATCTAAATGTGCCCGTTTTAAACCACAATGCGATGTTCAGAGGCGTGTTGCATTATTGTGGAGGAACGGCATTGGAAGGAGGCCCGGGACCAGCTGGAGCAACGCCGCGACTTGAACGCTCGTCTGGTTTGAGCGCGGACTGCTCGCGGCTCCTCCTCGCGGCTCCTCCTCGCGGCTCCTCCTCGCGGCTCCTCCTCGCGGCTCCTCCTCGCGGCTCCTCCTCGCGGTTCCTCCTCGACTCGTTGGGTGGGTTTGGGGTTCGCGCCTTGACTAAATGTTTTTAATTCCTTTTTGCAAACCTACTTTCAGCCCACCGGCAGTCGGAGTAGCGCGTTACCATGGTTACGTGCCTGGTTAAAGGCGCGCTATGTAACTTTTCAGCTCTTCAGTGAGGCCAGTGCTTTACGTGGAAATGTTCACATTATGGACTCTAGAGATGATGTACAATTTAAAAAAAGGATGCAATAAAATCCTACTACAAACCTGCAAAACACGAGAAAAGTTACATGGTGCATCTTTAATGTACCCTTTGTTTTACACATGTCGGTCTGTCACAATAACGCAAGAGGCCAACACTGATATGAAGAATAATGAAGCAGGAGAATCTCAGTAAACCATTTATGATCTTATTGATCTCAAACAAACAAACAAACGATGAGCCCCAAAAACCCACATTTTTTGGAAGAATTTGCCTTGTAATGATCAATGATCAAATCCCCTCTTTTGCTCTGGACGCGGCCCAAACTGCACGCCCTGCGACAGTCATTGCGAGCGGCCCGAGGAGTTGGCGCTGGGCCGGCTCCGCTCCGCTGCGTGCCGGGACAGGCTCAAGGCGGGCCGTGTCGGTTTCGGTGTCATACTTGGATCGCCACGCCCTTTTTGTCCTCGCTCAAACGGAACCGTTGGCCACCGGACGCGCGGTACACTGGACAATAGAGTCTGTAACCGCTCTGCAGTACATCCAGCACAGTATGCTGGCAGGAATGATGAAATACATGTTTTTTTACTCTTTATTCTCTTCAGATCCTCCTCAGAGTCTTCCTTCGGGCTCCATAAAAATGACAGTTTAAATAACATGTGCCTTTAGTTTTACACTTAAAATGTAGCGATGTTTAGCTGGAAAGTAAATCTACCACTTGACAAAATAAACGGCCTAAAACACGTCATTGTTCCTCACAAAGATCCTCTAGTTTCTGCTCCATGACCACGGGATTCGTCTTTCCACACGGTTGTTTCAGTTAAATCCTGCGGTTTTCCAAAAAGGGGGCGGGTTAATGTGGGTGTCGTTTATTCATGCAATCATAAATAAAACACTGAATATTCCGTAGTACTATTGCGTAGTTTGCAGTATTCTCTTAAAATGTATTTCATTTTCGGTATTCAATTGAGTTTTATTTTTTTGTACAATTATGATTCATAACATTTATTATATAGGTAAAACATTTAGATGGAAATGATCAATAACGAGCATTTATTTAAGACAAATCCAATCATTACAATGTTAAAATGTACAAATATTATCCCTGAACTGACACTAGTTTAGACATCCTTTCGGTCAAATTTTAATCCAGAATTGGTATGATGTATTATTTTAAATCTCTAAAATAGACACTTTTGTGAAGCTTCAACGCGTCGCTGTGAATCTGTCGCTAAAGAAAGAACAAAACTGCAAATTCACATTTCTTATTCTGTCTTTGCAGGAAGACGGACGGCTTCGAGTACAAGGTAACGGCATTTCACTGTTTCTGCCGCACTTTTAACGCCGGCGCCACCGGAACGCCACTCCTCCTGAAGTGTACCAGAACGAGCGGGCGGAGCCAGCTCAGAAGACGCTAAATGAGGACAGAAATGGACGTTTGGACACTTTTTAACACAACTTTGTTGTGTGATGTTTAAAGCGCCCCCTACAGGTCGGACGGCGAATTGAACTAAAATGCAGTTAAGATAAATATTTTTAGAACTGTGCTAAAAAGAATATAAAAATCTTGTCGCAGAATAGTAAATGTTTTAGGTTTATGATGTCACTTCCTGTTTTTGATTGATCACACTAGGAAATTACCCAGCAACCACTCGACCGCGTCCGAGCGCCTGCCGAACGAGCGTCCGAGCGCCTGTTCGAACGCGTCGAGCGCCTGTTCGAACGCGTCCGAGCGCCTGTTCGAACGCGTGTGAGCGCCGGTTCGACGCGTCCGAGCGCCGACGCCTGTTCGAGCGCGTCCGAGCGCTGTTCGAGCGCGTCGAGCGCGTTCGAACGCGTCCGAGCGCCTGTTCGAACGCGTCCGAGCGCCTGTTTCGAACGCGTCCGAAGCGCGTTCGAACGCGTCCGAGCGCCTGTTCGAACGCGTCCGAGCGCCTGTTCGAACGCGTTTGTGTTTTGCAGGTGGAGCGGGACGAGGTGGAGGCGCTGATCCCGAAAGGAGCGAGCGAACTGACCAAACAACAGATGCGTTACTTACTCCAGGTCGGACTGAACACGGCCCTGTTCTTTTCTTAAATATATTTAACTATTGTTTTCAAATCTTCCTACGTTCTCAGCAGAAGTGGCAAATATACAAAAAAAGTATATTCTACTTAATTGCAATATTATAAAGCGTATTATAATTAAAAGTATTCAAATGAGCTCAAACAAGTGATATTTCTGCATTTTTGTTGTTCATTTTAAGCCTTTAAGAGATATTAAATACAATTTTAAAAAGTTCAAAGAAAATTCTGAATATAATTACTCAAGGTGGAGTTCAAAGTACTTTTATTTGACTAATATTTGACTACTAAATCAAGTGTGTTCTTGATGATTTTTGACGTTTTTGGTTTCATGAAGTCTCTGGGATAAAAACGTGACGTGTGTGGTGTGTGTGTGTGTGTGTTTGTGTGTTTGTGTGTGTGTGTGTGTTTGTGTGTGTGTGTGTGTGTGTTGTGTGTGTGTGTGTGTGTGTGTTTGTGTGTGTGTGTTTGTGTGTGTGTGTTCTGCCGTTAGACTCGCCTGACCGCGGACAAGAGCATGCGCCTGCTGCTGGCCACCTTCAGCAGCCTGAGGGAGGAGCTGCTGCACATGTCCGAGGACCTCAGGGTGAGTGAGGAAGTGGAGCCGACTCCCTCTGTGATGTCATCAGCGTGCGACACAGAGACAGCTGACACTTAACTGACACACTAACTGACAGTTTTAAACCGTCTCCTCAAATACCGGGCTCGATTGATGTAAAACTATAATTAATATGAACGACGGGTTTAAATACACCAAATAAAGTCCAAATTAGAACCTCGTTAAAACCTGCCGTGGGCACTTTAATGACAGCGTTTCAGCTTCACATAAAAGTAAAAAAGTAAAAAGTGTTGTAAAATATGAAATATTTTCACCGTTCTGAGGTGAAATCCCGGTTCCGCCCCAGACTCGAGCGTGCGTTTGACCCCGAGCGTTTAAAAGGGTCCGTCGGTGACGACCTCTGACCTGTTTTGTGCGTTTTGTGCCGCCAGCGTTTGGAGGCGGAGAAGGAGACCCTGGAGCGAGACGTGGCGTTCCGGGCGGATCAGGCCAAACAGTACGACACGCTCCTGGAGAACGTCCGCGACAACAACCGGCAGCTGCAGGTACGACGAGCGTGTGAGGGGCTAGAGCTCCCCCTGCAGCTCCCGCGGGAAAGTACACTCTCAGAGAACAGACACACAATACGTTGTTTTTTTTGTTTTCTTTTAGAGTGAAATAAAAGAGAACAATCAACATACAAAACAATTTAACGTTGCCAAATGTAAAACGAGACAGCAGGGGGCGACAAAGGCACTTCAAAGTCCCCGGAAATACATATTTAACCTTCAACGAACACATTTGTGCTAATTCGTTCACCTATTTGATTTGCCGTTACTTTATTTATGTTGCAAACTTGAGCTAAATCCATTGTTTTGACTCGCTCGATTCACTTTTCGGACTCTGCGTCAGATGGTGGCCACTCTTTTCGGTTGTATATCGTGTGGTGGTGGTCTCGTGTGAATGTGCTTCAAAGCGACTCTCAAATCTTCGTGGTGTTGTTGCTCCGTAGTCGTCGCTGAAGGAGGTGACGGCCTCGCAGCGCTCCCTGGAGTCTCAGCTCATGAGCAGCAAAAGCACGGACTCGAGTCGGGAGTTTAAGGTGAAGGAGCTGGAGGCACGTCTGCGCGCGCTGGAGAAGGAGAACGAGATGCTGCGGACGAAGGTACGACATGCGTGTTCGAGGGGGAAGTTCTCAGCAGCAACCTGGAGACCGACCCATGCTGAAACCAGCTTTGAACAGTTATCAGCACTGAAAAGGACAAACATGTGACCTTTCCTGAATAGTTCTAGACTGGTCTTCATCTTCATCAGAACTAGTTCATGAACACATAATAACATAAGTGAAACAACTATTATTTTGTGTCTAAAATGACATTCCACAAAGAGTATTTTATCATCATGGTGGGATCAAAGTTATGGAGCTGTTTCTTTAGCGTCACTAAAGCGTTTTGAGACTTTTGTGGAAGTCTTTTTCATCTAACTGTGTGTTGTTCCTTGTGTGACCAGATGGCGGGGCAGGCGAGCAGCAGCACTCTGCAGCAGAAGACAGAAGAACTTTCCCGTCATTACAACGAGGAGCTGAACTCCATGAGGGAGGAGAAGGACCGCGAGATCGAGAAACTCCGAGTAAAAACACAACTTGGTGCAAATGAGTGATGAAGTGCGAGTGAATGAATGAAGTCAAATGTTTGTGTGTCTCAGTCTCAGATGACTCGCATGCAGACCCGGACCACCACCACCACCACAGAGAGACCTCGTCTTCAGAGAGAAGTCTGCAGCTGAAGATCTCTGAGCTGCTCTCCATGTTAGAGCAGCGGCAGACCACCATCACACGGCAGGAGACGGTACGCCCTGTGCCCGCCCTGTGCCCGCCCTGTGCCCGCCCTGTGCCCGCTCTGCGCCCGCCCTCGCTCTGCAAATAATCAGTAAAAAACGATCAATAGAAAATGTAATCGATCATAAAAGTCTTTTTTCCCCTGTGGAACGTGCGACGTATTTCACACTTAAACATCGTGGCACAATGTGCAGCAGCTCTAACCTCATCTATTTATTTATTTCATTATTTTATTATCATCATTATCCTTTCATTCATTCTCTACCGCTTGTTCCCGTTAGGGGTGACTGGAGCCTGTCCCAGCGCCTAATAATAATAATAATAATAATAATAATAATAATAATAATAATAATAATAATAATAATAATAATAATCAGCTCAAACGGCAGATACAGATATGTGACTTGTAACTGGCCTAGAGGGGCCACCTGCTTGTCTCCATGGAGATGGATAAGTTTAAGGCCATACTGTGGAAAAGCACATGTCAACATGTCTGTTGTGCTCCTGGGGGACTTCAACGCCCACGTGGATGATGTCGGGAGAGGGCGATGTTCAGTTTGGGGGTGAGACTTTGGGAGATCTTGCTGCTGCTGGAGCTCGCTCACATTTGAGTTGAGAAAATGTCATTATTCACCACTGACACGAATAACAAGCATTACTTAATTAATTTTAGTGGTGAGTTGTTATTGTCTGTATGTGCCAAAAGATAAGCCAATGCAATAACTTAAACGTCTGATGTTGGTTTTCGTGTCAAAGTGGATCAAACGGAAGCCGCTCCAGGTCTTGCCTCACTCACCGTATTCCGTCTGCGTTTACGTCTGACGCTTGTGTTTACTTCACCGCTTTAGTCGTGGAAAATACCTCAAATACTTTTGTGGTGGGATTGTTGTTTTCCTCTATTCGAGAGCCGCGTGTTCGGTGAGAAAAACGCTCGGATCCGACTTTCCGGTTTGGCTGCGTCTTTGTTTTTCTCACGCAAACGCTGAACTCTAAGACGTTTTTGGCAAGAATATGAACGAAGAAACGGATTCACGGATGAAAAAGAAACGGTTGATTTAATAACGAGGGTCTTTTTTACGTGTTTGTCATTGTGTCATTATTATTGTCACTGCATAAAGAACATAAAGAATCACTGATCAGCTCGCTCGCCCACTAACCCAAAGGTTGGTGGTTCGAGCCCCCCACTTCCCCCAATGGAATAAGTACTGCATTTAGCACAGATACAGTAGCAAACACTAAAAGTACTCTTTTGAAGTATTTCACACATATCTTTGATCACTATTAAACTTGATCAAGTTCTGTTTTGATGTTTTTTTCCTCAATGTTTAATAAATGTGTTTTTGTCTTTCAGGAAATCAAGAAGCTGCTTCAGGAGCGAAACAACAGCAGCGCCAGCAGCGTCACGAGGACCACCATCACCAACAGGTTCAA
The DNA here is from genome assembly GCA_015082035.1 of Chaenogobius annularis. Lineage (NCBI taxonomy): Eukaryota > Metazoa > Chordata > Actinopteri > Gobiiformes > Gobiidae > Chaenogobius > Chaenogobius annularis. The sequence goes on from BJKM01001134.1 coordinate 88,742, forward strand.
ACAAGCGCTCGTTTGAAACCAATGACTCGTTTTCTTAAGTTTAGCTCATTTGCCATTTGTAGTTTGAGAACATTTTAGATCGTTGGTACATTTAGTAGAAGAGTCTGGAATGGTCCGCCGGGGTCCGCCGGGGTCTGCCGGGGTCCGTCTGTTCTTTAATGATCCTGAGAAACACTTTGTTCCGCCTTTGACAGATACAGAACTCAGTATCCGATGCTGGGACTTCTGGGCGAGGATTATCAGCACAGCCGCGAGTCCCCCCTGAAAGAGAACAAGACCGTCGTCATCGAGCGGACGGCAACAAGGAACTGAGACAGGTAAATTGAGCCGGGGCCTGGGCCTGGGCCGGTGCCGGGGGCTGGGGCTGGACCATTTAAAACAAACCACAGGTTTAATCGTACCTGTGCTTCATGCACATGTGCGCTGTGTTTAACTCTGACATTTCCCTGAAGAAAATGCTTCTCTTCGACAGGAACGATGGAGCGTGGATCCTGACCAGCGCCGGACCACTGCATGTTCTCCTCTAAAACCCCCTTTACCCGTGTACCCGGGGCTCGGGGCTCGGGTCGGTGGTGGTCGTGCGGTTGTGGCTTTGAGATGGAACAGAACGGTTCAATCAAATCTTTATTTAACAATGTTCAAAAAACAAATCTACGGCGTTTGTTTTCCACTGCATGACACGTATTTGTGCACGGTACGTTAGCACTTACGAGGGGCCGGGGGCCGGGGCTGGGGGCTGGGGCCGGGGGCGGGGGCCGGGGGCTGGGGGCCGGGGGCGGAAAGAAATATCAGCTTTGTGAACGTATTAATAAGAATATGACGTAAAGCCTGTCTCTGTTCTGAACGTTGTTTTTACAAATCCTGCAGTAATTAGTGACGTTTGAAGTTAGATATTGATCGTTATTGATCGTTGGAAAATGTAATGAACATTTAAAAAACAAGTGTTTTAGTTTGGACACATAATCAGGGCGAGGTCTGGGCTTTGGGAGCGGGTTTGGCAGAACTGCGTCGCAAAAGACTAAAAATGAGATGAGCCTCGTTTGTTGTTGTTGTTGTTGTTGTTGTTGTTGTTGTTGGCCCCGATTATGACATTGGATAAAATCAAATGACACACAATCGTAGAATCGTGTTGCGCACACACGCGTCTCATGCAGTGGAAAAAACGTCACGTCTTTTAAAAAAAAAAGGGAAAATATTGATCTCTTTGAAACATTTACACATTTTACACTTTTAATTAAAAAAACCTCCATGTTCGTCTTTTGTTTAATTCCGTCAGTGCCTCCACCGCCGCCCGGACCCTGCGTGCGACGGGGGGGACGTCTAATGTAAATAAAACACACATGTGATGTTCTAAATGAGTGTGCGCGCTGTAAAGACGTGTAAATGGGAACAGTTTTGTTTTGCTTTGATCGTTTGTCCGTTGTGTTGGTGCGTGGGTCGATTACGTGTAAGCGCTCGTTGTGTTTCCAAGTCGTTGCTAAATGGTATTCAAGCCCCCTGTCGTTAGAACGGGGGGCTTGTTAGAAAAGAGTGGTTTTTGACTGATTTTACGTGATGAATTTGCCTCAAAAACATGATTTGGAGCCAATTTGTTCAGGAAAAACTTACATAGCATTGACATTAAATTAGATTATTTAACATATTTCAGATTTTTTTCCAGTATATTCTCTTATTTCATGGTAAATTATCTACTGACGCTGGAAAATCCCACTTACATTTTCTTACATAAACTGTATTATTATTTGCGCTAAAAACAATGTCTGGTAAAAAGTCTGATAATTGGCGAGTATCCCAAATATCCCAAATATTTTGTGATTTTGGACTTTTTTTTCTTTTTTTCTCAAATGTCAAAAGCGTTTTGGAAACAAGGCGCAGGTCCAGGTCCAGGTCCCAGGTCCAGGTCCAGGTCCAGGGGCCCAGGTCCAGGTCCAGGGGCCGTGGGCATGTTCTGATGGTGACAGACATTTTTAAACACATAATAAATATATAGTATAGTCTGTTTTTAGAAGAAGTGTGCGGCGCTCGTCATCTCGCGTACGCCCACTTTGACTGCTGTAACATGAATGTCCACTAGAGGGGCCAACAAACTCATTTATCGTCAGACATTTTGGGTGATTTGAATGGTTGAAAAAGCCACGTTTAAGTCCTTTTTCAGGCTTTGACGGACCCCGTGGACTCCGGTGTAAAATACGTTTATTCAGCATCAAACCTCAGTCGTTTCCAAAGTGTTTTACTTTTGTAACGAGCGAAGCTAATGAGAAATCACGTGTTATTTTTAACTGGACATTTGGTCTTTTCGTGGGTACGTTTTGGCTGGTTTTATGCTGTTAGTTGATAGATGTTTTAATATATTTTACAAACGTTTGTGAGCTACATATACAGAAATATTTTGGTCTTTGATAAGTTGATATTAAAATGATTTGTGCATCAACAAGTGTGTTTTTTGACGTATTGAACGGAGCTCCGGACTTCACGTCACGGCCAGTTTGTGTCTGTAACTTTTAGATTAATGCTCAGAATAATCCCAAACAGGAGAAAATGAACACGTTTGGAACGATCTTGAGCTTTATCAGAACTTGTGCAAGAAAGTATTATAATTTAGTGTTGAAAATTACTTTATTTACACGGCTTAGTTTGATATGTATTAGTATAGAAATGGGGTTTGTAATTGCAGTATCTTAGCAACACTACGGATAGTTAGTCTCTGCATTTGACCCAGAAACAATGATGATACTGGACCCAACCACTGCAGAGCTGTGGAACCAGGGCTCTGTGGAACCAGGGCCAGGGCTCTGTGGAACCAGGGCTCTGTGGGACTGGGGAAAGGGCTCTGTGGAACCAGGGCTCTGTGGAACCAGGGCTCTGTGGAACCAGGGCTCTGTGGAACCAGGGCTCTGTGGAACCAGGGCCTCGGGGAACCAGGGCTCTGTGGAACCAGGGTCTCTGGGAACAGCTCGAAGGCCCCACTTGGTCCAGGAATCGGCTAATCATGACTCGTCCCGAAAACTATTCTGAAAATACCACTACAAGTATTTACTAGAACTTTCCAGACTCCAAACACAAATACTTTTCTTAACGAAGACGGCCACATACAAATGTTGAAGAACTCTTTCTATGTCTTTTCATAAATAATACACTTCATTCCTAAATATTCTCTATCAGGATCCGTCAGTCACCACGTGCAAACCTTTATCTGGTGGATAATGTATTTAAAAAGGAGCTGCTCTGTCAGCGCGCAGTTACACTTGCTCTCCAGCAGACGGCGTCGCTGAGCTCTACCCCTCCTCTGTCGTTGGCATCAGAGAATGAGGTCATGTCAGATCTGTGTTTCACTGCTCTCGCTGCGAGGACCGGCCCGAGACCAGCGGGACCGGCCCGAGACCAGCGGGATCAGCAAATCCACGGCTCTTAATGGAGGGAGGCACTGGCAGAGTGGTTAACAATCGCCCTCACAGCAGGCACACTGGCAGAGTGGTTAACAATCGCCCCTCACAGCAAGAAAGGTCTCGGGGTGATTCTGGGCCGTGTAGGTCTTTGAATGGGCTCAAACCGATTTCATGATTTTCAGATCCATTTGCCACAGAAGAAAACAGATAACTGATAACACTTCTGCGCAAACGCTTGGATGACATCCGGCCCAAGCCCCCCAGCCTTGGGGTCTGAAGGCTTTAAAGGGCTGGAACTGTTTAGCATGTGATAACGTAGCCACGGCACGTTCATCTAAAAGTAGTGTTTTAGTCTCCGAGATGCAGGAAGTGCGCTCATGTTAGCATGCTCATGTTCATGTAGCATGTTAGCATGCTCATGTTTGTTAGCCTGCTCATGTTTGTTAGCATGCGCATGTTTGTTAGCATGCTCATGTTGTTAGCCTGCTCTGTTTGTTAGCCTGCATGTTTGTTAGCCTGCGCATGTTTTAGTTAGCATGCGCATGCTTGTTAGCATGCGCATGTTTGTTAGCATGCGCATGTTTGTTAGCCTGCTCATGCTTGTTAGCGCTGCTTTTTAAGCATGCGCATGTTTGTTAGCATGCGCATGTTTGTTAGCATGCGCATGTTTGTTAGCATGCGCATTTTGTTTAGCATGCTCATGTTGTTAGCATGCTCATGTTGTTAGCATGCTCATGCTTGTTTGTTTGCATGTTGCTCATGTTTGTTAGCATGCTCATGTTTGTTAGCATGCTCATGTTTGTTGCATGCTGCTCATGCTTGTTAGCGCTGCTTGTTAGCATGCGCACGCTTGTTGCTCGGAGAGTAGTGGAAAGTACTTAGAAATATTCACAAGATTAGTTTATGACGCTCAGAACACTTAAGGAAAGTGAGAGACACGTGTGGAGCTGTGAAGAGTTGAAAAACCAGTTCTGTTTGTCATTTAAGACGCGTAAAGTCTGGTACAAGGGCCTTTACGGTGGTAACGGGGCCTTTACGGTGGTACGGGCCTTTACGGTGGTACGGGGCCTTT